>BMAW01097720.1:35296-136937 GCA_019974015.1 Nephila pilipes | reverse complement strand
GAATATGTAAATCGAAAGCAGGAAGAAATGAAGTGAAGCAAGAGAGTTAGGAAATATATAAACTCAGTTTGAGAGTCGCGATAGAGAGGTAGAGTGGTTCTAGCGTTTGGCAATTGTTCCAGAGTCGGAGTCGGAGTCGGAGCCGGGAATTGTTGAAAGTTATCGGCTGGTTAATGTATGCTAGAAGTCAAGATAGCCTCAGTGTGATTTTAGTGGTAAGAACCAGTTAGTTTATTAATGGTAGATTGAGTTAATATAGTTAAGGCCTTGTCCGAGAGAGCATTTATAATCGTCGATATATTAGCAATCAACCAATAAATACTATGTGTATTAGTCTAACGTCTCCTTGATTGACTTTTAGTGTTAATACATTGAGTTTAGCTATGGCACAAGAGGCAAACAGGAATGGTTTGCAGTCACAAAGTCTCTGAGTTCCTCTGCTATAATCTCCAGTAGCAGGGTGCCCGGCTATACCCCCGGACGATGGGTACCCATTTTAGTCGCCTCTTACGACATACATGTTCTACAGTGGGACTATTTATGATTCCCGGTCACCCCACGGGTCAATCTATTACTTGAATTTCATATTTAAAAAGATATAATTCATATAAAAATGAACAAAAACAGGTCAATATTACGTATTTAGTTTTTTAAAAAAAATGTTTTCTCCCAGCTTTCACACTAGTTTTCTTCTCTCTTAGAAACTTAATTTTCTTCTCAACTTTCTACTTTTTTTCCCTCTCCTTCTCTCTTTTCTCTTCCGACGTTTTTAAACTCTGTCATGCTTTGAGGAAAATAACATGGCAACCAATTTTATAAGAATTTGGATATGTTAAATATATGGCCGAAAACTACACTCTTTACATGTTTATTTTATATTCTAAGAACTGTTCCATAATAAAATGCATTATATTCCTTTACTTTTTTTTAATTTTTTCCCATTCAATTGAAAAAACTTTGCCTGCCATTTGATTTGTGTTAGAGCTAATTTTATTCCAAGTTTTGCTTAACCATCAAAATATAAAATGTATTAATAACATTTTTTGCGTTGCAAGTTTCAAAGAAACACCCAGGAGAAAGAGAAAACCCCAAGAAAGCACACATCTCTTATCTATAAACTAGATAAACAGTTTTTGTGAGCAATCGTAAATAATTTATTTTAAATCTTTAAAGTGAAACTTTATGATAAATCATTGAGTAAGATAAAAGTAGTGTAAGATGTAAGGGACTGCTTAGATTTTTTGGGTTATTTTTTGGCTTTAGGAAAGATTTTCAACAGGAAAAAAAAGAGCTACGGGAAAAGCAGAAGTGCAAATATATGAAAGAACTGCAAAAGTCTCCTCGTATTTGAGTTGCACATTTTTAGGAAACCGAAGGTAAACACCTTTCACTCAGATTGACATCGAAAAAAAAAGTAGGGGCACTTCGGAAACAACTGGGGCTCTGCTCTACTTTTTCCGAGTAAAAAAAAAAAGGAAGGATATAAGATTTGTTTGAAGGTATAGAAAAACAGTGGATAACTGATTTTCTCTGTGTGTGAGAAAGAAAAAACCTTTTTGTGTGGAAAAAACTCAATCGGAAACTTCGAGTTGAGTGAAACTGTTTCTGCTCGTAGCGATAAATCACGAGACTTAATTGTAGAAGATTTAGATCTTAGAAGTGATTACTGCAGTATATAGGTTGTGAAGAAATTTAAGCTCTCATACGATTTACCGAATTTTTCTTCTAACGCAATGCTAAAGAAATTACACCCCCCCTTCTTTTATCTTTTTTTTATGATAAATGATTTAATTTTAATGATGAATCATTAGCAGGTTGACTATATATGAGTAAAGGTATAATTTGATATTTAAATGTAAATAAACACCAATACGTTGCAATTACAAACAATTTAAGAAATAATCTCAATAACTAAAAAAATGATGTAATATGGAAAAAATTATTATTCTACCACACACACACACACGCGCGCGCGCAGATATATATATA
The DNA here is from genome assembly GCA_019974015.1 of Nephila pilipes. Lineage (NCBI taxonomy): Eukaryota > Metazoa > Arthropoda > Arachnida > Araneae > Nephilidae > Nephila > Nephila pilipes. The sequence continues at coordinate 134,948 of BMAW01097720.1, read as the reverse complement.
TATATATATATAACACAACTTATATAAATATACTAATAAAACTATGCAAACGATGAAAAAAAAGGATTAAATATAAATTTGAAAATTTAAATACAAAAGAAAAAAAATTATTATTATAGAAAGTAAACTGAACGAAAATTAAAAAGACAACTACCAAAATTGTTAAAAATGGTAGATAAATTTTTTTTAAGAAAGCTGAAAAAACCCAACTTTTGTAGAAAAGTAAAAGAATGGTGTAATGGATGATTAGTATTACGACAGGATATCGATTGTAAGGCAGGATTATTCCTGAATTAACGAACAAACTGTCTCTAATCAATGATTTATAACTATGTGAGTGTAAAAAATAAATATCTGCGAAGGAAAAAAAATTGTCTTAAATTTTGCTTTTTTTTCCACATCCTGAAATTTTTTGAGGTAAGAAATATTTCAACAGTTATATGATTTACCACGTTGATAGTTAGATAAAGAGTATAAACTTCTTCAGATTGTTGATAACGTTGTTAATGATTGTATTGGATGATAAGCTGTGCTGAAAATGATGGACGTAGGATTCGAGAAACCAGCGCAAGGCTACAGAGTACTCTGAGTAGTTGCACCAATGTCAAATTCGAAATTCCAGCATATGGCGACTTGTGAAAGTTCACCTTTTAAGTTTGTTGTCCCTCTACCACTGTTGTCCCTCTCAGGTGTTATCCTCGTCACATGATCGAGGTTCAAAATTAAAAGATCCGTCGCCAATAGCCCTCGTGTTGCTTTTAAGTACGTCGTTAATAAACAACCAATCAATTTATTCTATTTAATGTTACTTCGGTGGTCATGGTAGTCGAGTGGTCACGATCGCGAGTGCGTAACATGCGTCGTTTCAGTCGAGTCATGGGTTCGAATCCTTATTCCACTAAGGAGAAGCCATTGCCCGTTAAATCTATAGGTGCTCAAAGACCTCTAGTTGGTATGGTGTGGAAATAAAAGAGTTCAGTTCCAAGCTCAAATGCAATCCTCCTCACTTGACTATGTTTTAAAATTGCGATGTTCACAGCCAATAGCTTTCGTGTCGCTTCTAAGTGCGACTTTATTGAGTCATCAATCAGTAAAGTTACTCTGAGGTAAATATATTTTTAGTTACGTCTATTTTATGCTTCCAAAACTCACTTTTAGAATTTTCAGTATTAAAGGTTTAAAAGAATGCAGCTTTGTGTTCTTTTAAAACTTATTTTATCTTAAAAATGAGTTCTTAAGAATAATATCCCTAAGCCTACCTAACCGTGCGTTTAATAAATACATTCTTTTACCCAAGACTTTCTTCTAAATGGTGAAGCTAAGGGAACAAATCCAGAGTTTTCCGCTTCAACGAAAATATTCTGTCCTTTAACCGTCTCATCTTTAATTCTTTCCATTCAGTTGGGATGAGATCACTTAGAATTCAGAGCTCAGTCTTTCATTCCATTAGTCTCAAAAACAACGGTTAATTTCATCATCCATTAGACTGTGGAAGTCATAGTTCGGGTCTTATCAAGACATCTGTACGGGATCCCCATGCGAACATCGTCAATGTCTAACTAAAAGTAAAATCTGTTAATTGAATTACAGCGACTGCAACGTAAATGAGACGAGAGGAGAATCTCCGGTGAAATCCAATTGTGGAAATCAGCCACTGCACACTGTCTACGCTTTCTTTTGTTCCGTTTCGAACGTTCTGCTGATTTTGAGCTAAATCTGCTGTAAAATGATTGTCGGCGAAAATAAGACCGAAGTAAGAAACACAGATTAAAAGGAAAAATAACGAATTTTGGTTTAAGAATCTTCTCTAAGGAGTTAGAATTGGCGTAGAATTCTACTAGATGTTCCTTTCTTCTTTTATGAATCTTTTCTCATTTTACGCTAAATGTAGAATTGAAGTTTTGTTTACTTTAACGTAACCGAATTAGGAGATGCAGATATAAATACAATTGTTAGTTGCATTTTTAAGGATTACATGTTGGAATTAAGGTTTTTTGAATTGAATAAACGAATGTAGTAAGGAAAAATAGTCTCTTAAGATTTATTGAACCATTTTATTAACCAATATATATATATATATATCTTAAATAAGCATTGTCTTAAAATTTTATAAGGATTATTGTTCATGGATATTGACGATTGATATTTTGAGCTTCGTTCCGAGAACAAGAAAAACCACAGAAATTGTCAAACCCAAAATAAAAATATTAAAAAAATTCTGTGAAAAGTTTTGGAAAGAACAGATTTAGCCACCAAAGGTACTATTTTTTTTTATAATTATTATTAAATTGCTCGATTAAATATAAGAATGAAAGTAAACGATGAAATATCGAGAAATGGACTGTAGTAAACTTTTCGGACATTAAAATCAAAGCAAACGATAAATTATTAATTTGGATATATTTAAGCTAAATATAATTAAAATTGGTGCAAGCGATAAAAAAATGAAAAGTGATCTGGTACGCCAAAACTCCCCACCTAAAGCAATAGCCCCTTAAGTGTTTTTAGAAAATATTAGTAAAGTTTGTAGCGATATGAGGCACACTTCCCTACAACTGCCCTTTCGGACATTTTATTGACGCTTTTTAATTAAAACAACTCAACCTTCAAATATGCAGATTAATATTCTTATATAAATTGGAGTGCAGTGAAAAAGAGAAGAGAGGGGAGTCGGAAAGATAGAAGATAGGAGTTAATGTTACGGTAATATTAGAAGAATGTTAGTGTGATGTTCGCGGAAGTCTTCTGGAGTGTATAGGGTACATTGTGAGATTAGGGCTTAACGCTGTCTGAGAAATTACTGCTGGTTCACTCATCGTATTCCACCAAGAGCATTCTTTGATAGATTATAGAAGTTGTTAATACTCTCGGAAAGGATAAGGTGGAGAACCCTTATTGGAGGAGTAAATAATGATATTTTGGATATAACTGATTATTTTAATCAATTGGTTTGTGCTTGAACTTAAAGTGAACTTTAGATCTTAGAATAACATTTGAGATGACAGACGAAACAGGCAATAGGATGCCCTCACAGATTACGCACTCAGATACATGGCAAGCCTTCAGATGAAGAGTTCGTCGTAATCGAGAGAGATAAAAAATGTCTCTCGCATGGTATAACATGAAAAGTTCGAGTGGTAGGCTACGGTAACCAAATGGTCATGGGGTCAAGCTCGTAGCAGGCGGTGCTACAATCGAACAACAGGTTCCAATCTTGATTCCACTAAGGACCCATCGTGTAGAGTAATCAGATCTTTACTTTTTCTAGCCTACGCTCTTCTTTTAAGAAAAAAAGACCATCGACTCCTGTTCTTGAAATCAATATTGTAGAACGAGTTTTCAAAAATTTTAATATATAATAATATCGCCGAAAGTAAAACAAAGTAATATTGCTGAAACATCCCCTTTTCACACTTTCAAATGCGTTTTATTTTTTGTAACTAAATCAGCAATCTAGTTTTGATGAGAAAACATTATGTTAGGAAATTTGTAGGACCTTCAATATTTTATGACTTTCTAAGCTTTTAAATATAAGGCTTAATGGTCGAGCCGAAGCGTAGGCATACATATTATGGTGCTTCGTGTGGTGCATTGTGGTTGCTGAGACAGGCAGCGGTAGTCTAGTGGTCATGGTTTCGAACTCGTGGCCGGCGGTTTGTATTGAGTCATGGGTTCGAGCCTTGGTCACTAAATTTTTACATACATACATGAAATTTATTACAAAGTTAACCAAGCATATTAAGATGCGTATTAAACACATATGATTTGTCAGGTCAAGACGAGAAATGGAATCATTCACATTGTAAGGTTACCAGGAAAAAAACATGTTTTTTGACTTTTAAGACTTTTTGATAGGTTACCAACTTAGCGATTTATCGCCAGCTGAAATTTTTTTTCTTCCGTCACCAAGAAGTACGCTAAACTCAGATACAACACAATCAAAATAGGTTGAAAGCAATATTACGCCAAAACTCATTTTCCCTTATATTGAAGGATAAATTGATTTTTCATAAAAATAAATAAATAAATATAACTAACAAAACTTTTGTTTGTGGATTTCACTGACGATAACTCACATATAATAAATTGTTTACGAAAAATATCAAGAAGTTTGGTTTTCTAATTCCAAACCTAAGAATAATCACGGAAAATATTGGGGAAATCAACGCTGAGTAAATAATTTTACTTGACTCCATATATCCATTATTTTAAATTACAGTTTTTGTATTGGAAAACATTTTCTTCTTTTACTAACCATCATTACGGATTGAAAAACCAAGCGTTGTGCCAAAAAATAAAAATAAAAATTTAAGAGAGGAGTTAGGGAATCACACAAAATAGAGACAACAAAATTCACAAAAAAGCAAACAACAAATCGGTTTTCTCAGACGAAAAATAAAGTTTAAAGTAATGCGTGTCAACATCAATATCGATAAAACGATGTAGATTCTAGTATTTTACGACATGCTTTGAGACGAAGTATTCACAAATCTTTTAGAAAAAAGGCGTCTTTGAAAAAGATTTTAAGCCCAAATCAAATATTTTAAAACACATTTCCAGTTGCAAGCAAAGTTTTTTGCTTTTTTTCCTCTTAAAGATAAAATTTATGAGTATAAAATTTATAGCAAAAGAACAAACTTTTTTCGAGGCAACACTTCTGAATCACGTATAGTACTTCAAACTAAAATAAAAGTTTTTCAACCATGACTTCTTAAATTAATTATTTTGATTACATTCAAAGGAAACCAATTTTTAGATCTCATATTTTAGTATTGTGATTATTGTATTAACGTCGCCTTGAGAAGTAACACGAGGACTATTGGCGACGGACCTAGGAATTTTGAACCTCAGCTAAGGGACGATGACGACACTTGAGATGGCTTAGTTTTAGTTTAGTTTTTATTAACGTCACACTGGAAGCAACATGAGGGCTATTGGCGACGGACCTCGTCATTTTGAACCTCCGTCAAATGACGAGGACGACACCTGAGCTGGCATCCCCCTCTCCTAACTTCCACACCATGCCAATGGGAGGACTTTGGGCCCAGACAGATTTAATATGCATCAGCCCCGGCTACACGGCGTGTCTTTAGCGGCCAAGGATCGAACCCGTGACTGAACGAAAACCCCCGGCCTCTAATCCGAAACCATGACCACTAGGCTACCGAGGCCACATTTGAGCTGGAACCTCCCTGTCAAGACTTCCACATCATACTATTAGGAGGACTTGGGACTTCGAAAGATTTATCGTGCATCAGCCCCACTCTACATCGAGTTTTATTGGCCTTAGGGCTCGAACATACGACTCTACGAAAACAACGTCAGCCAAAAATTTTAACCAAAATATCTTATCTGAATATTTAAAATAATTTCGGAGTATTTGAAGGGGAAAATATTCTCTTGCAAGCAATTTGAAATATATTCACATACGCAGAAGAAAACGTATCTCTCTGCAATATTTGTCGGTATTTTTGCCATTCCAGTCTGGAATAAATGTTATTTTTAAGCAAAACGTTGTTATATTTCTGTTAAGCGTAAAAGAAAATAATTAAAATTATATTTTTTGGTCATTAAAAATTCAGAGCCATTTTCTGATTTTTCGGAACGAAGTAATCGTAGCTTCAAATATTCTAAATTAATTATTTTACCAAATTATGATTTCTCGAAATTGTCCTTATTTAAAAAGAGGGTTATTGGGTATTTGAAGAGCTCCTAAATTTGTCATTATTATAAATGTTTATTAAGACGCGGTGGCCCAGTACTTCCTCTTCAAACTTCCACAGCATAACAACGAAGAGGTATGGTGTGAAGGGATTATGGTGTCTTTAAGGTCCGAATTCCCAACAATTATAAATTTTATCTTAAAATACAGATAATTGAGAATATATCAAAAACATTAAACATTGGTCAGCCTCCATCAAAGAAAAATACGCCATTGAATTCCATTGATGACTTTGTAATTGTCTTAGTTATTAATAGAAGACAGAAATATATTTTAAATATAAATGAGTTTTTTTGGGAGTCTAAAATATTAATCATTAAATAAAATATAAAAAATTAAATTAGAAAAAAAAGGAAACAATATAAAATATAAAAAACAAATAATAAACAAAGCAAAATAAAATGTAAAAATAAAACAGAATAAAAATTGAAATTGGCTTTACTAATTTCATTTTAACGTGTATCCGAAATTTTTTCTTAAAGATTTATTGATGCTATAAAAGGTTTTCACATTCAGTAATGAGATCATTTAACGATATCATTTTTCTTAAAGAAACCGTAGTTTCAGATGTTTTTAATAATGTTCGTGAACTTAGCTTTTAAGATATCTGCAAATTCAACTTGAGACTATAATTGCTACAGAAAAATAAATTTTTGTGCTGAAAAATTTATGACGCCCCCTCCCCTCTTCGTTACTAAGGTCCTGAACCATCCAAATCGATAAGAAAACAGTCAAGAAAACGTCGTTCAAGAAAATCAAACTAGTTTTATTCTATTCTATAGAATGAACGCAAACAGTTATTATGAATGTGGATCGGTTATTAACTTTCGTTCTCAACCAAAGATCATAATTATATATTCTGCTTACCTTACCAAATCTGGATCCTAGTCAGGAATAAACATTTGACAAACTGTGTCCGAATAATATATCAGTTCTCAGAAGATCACTTATCACCTTTTTGCATCTACATCTTGTGCACTATAATCTCGTTAAATTACATATCTCCTCTCGACAATTAAACATGACTAATTTTTTTTGATTCCACCAAACTCTCTTAATGATTTGTAATTTCCTGCTCACTACACTTCTTATATCGAAATACTAATTTACAGAAGTAATGGCTCATTCATAAGGCAAGGCTCTGCAATCAAATAACGTAGTAAAGTAGCCTAAAAGGTTAGTTGAAGGGAAAAAAATGTTGAGAACTAATTGCATCATTTTTGTACTTTTGCAGTCACAAAATTATGATATGAATTGATACGAGTTTTCAACTGCAATTGTTTCCCGCCAGCAAGAAACAGTTGCCGCTTTTTTCCCACCCCGTTACGAGGGAGGACTTGATGCAGGGGGTATTTTGAGCCTTCAGTCTTTGGGTCTTAAAATTTGTCCGATTGCTTTTAGCAGTGCTATTAGCAACAAGGCTAAGATGGATTCCCTCTAAGAACTCACTTCTTATTATAATTATGCACGGTTTATAAATATTATCACATCAATTTTACTCACTATACTTCAATATTTCTAATATAATTAGCAAATTAATTTAATTGCAACTTGCGTGTTTTCTTCCTACATATTTTTAATTTATTTTCTGTTCACTGACTGTGACTTTCTTTTATTATGTTTCTCGAATTGAGACTTTGTAATTTATACATTTCAACGAAATGAACTTGGTAGTTCTTAATCCGATTCGTGCCAATGTCTAGCTTTGAATGAACTTCAGAATTATTTAAGTTATTTCGAAATAAAACCTGACTTCATTACCTTATTAAGTGAGTGGGAGTGATTGAGACTTTGTGGCGTAAGAGCCAAATCTGGCTATGCTGCGTCAAACATAACTTTATTAAACTACTTGAGTTAGCTCTAAGTAAATGCGACTTGATTTGTTTCGTAAGGTTATGATATGAAACTATGGATTTCAAGCTTATTATTCTGTCGTAATATTACAATTGCTGGCCATTTTATCAATGATTTATTACCTTCTAGCATTTACTTGTTGTAATAATTTTATTAAGTGTCTCTATATATTTGTCTGTTGTTCTTCCATAGATAAATAGTACACATAGTGTTTGTGTGAAGATATAAGTATTTTACTTAGGGAATTATGTGTGGATATGGTTAATTTAATAAAGTTAAATTTTAAATAAACCAAGATAGTCAATGTTTACAGTATTTCCCTGTACCTGTAAGTAATGTTTCCCAAGGTTTGTAACCACACTATTGAAATAGAGAACAAAAATGATTACCGTTGTAAAGGAATCAAAGGATCTGAGCTATAAATTTTAAAGGTTTCTTAAACCTCGTTTTCAAACGAAAATTTATATTAATTCAGAATGCATAACGTGAGCGCGGAATAAAAATGTAATCGCCGGATATTTTTATTTGAATCGAAGAAACAAAAAGATAATCTGCCCTTATAAAATTCTGAGAACAGTTTTTCCAACTATTTTTATTTCAGATATCTTATCTGCAAAATTTATTATCTGAAAATAAAAAGTAAAAGAGATCTTTACGATAAATTTCTGTTCTTTATGCCGAACACAACACGCTCTGCTGTTCGACAATCTTCAACCATGTAAATGGCACCAAAATAAATCATAACTTTTTCCCCTCCTCTTGTAAGTCCCATTTCACGAACATAGTTTTCCCGAGAAGCAAAAGAACAGCCAACAACTCCAAGGGTTAAAAGAAAGAATCGAACATTCATTCCCAAAAATAAAATGTGGAAAAACCCAACGACACCGCCATTTCGCTTTATTTTGCCGCCATAAATTCCACCTTCTTCATATCGAACAACCTGCTTCGCCCTTTCTACCCTCTCATTTTCGAACATATCGGAATATAAGGAAGATACGAGGATGATTCCCCAAACCATATTTTCTCTCTCTTCCCCTTATATCTTCTGAGTACAAACCAGGGCCTCTACAGAACACAAGTCGATCGCTACCTTAAAGGACATTACGATAGAATATATGTGCCTTCCTTTTGTGTGTTTGGGCTTTTTTTTTCTATTTTATTCTTCTCCAACCCCTTTCCCAGAGGAAATCTAAGGGAGACAAACATTTGGAAAAGAGAAAAGGGATCTGGAGAAATAAGCCTCTTCCACCATTTCTTTTTTGCGCCAAATCGGGTAAAATTTCGCCTACTGTTTCTCAACGTTATCACAGGGATCTACACGTTTTAAATGCGCTTAAAGGCCTACAAAGCAGGATGCATTTCGCTGCCTTAAAAAGGAACGAGAAAATGGTATTTTTGGATGATATCTGTCGGCGTTGTGTGTGGAGTTGTTTGATTTAGAGATTATGTGCTGAGTTGTTTGTAGGCCTTTGCCTGCATTGCACGTATGCTATATTCACAAAGCCAATTCTAACTCTTAAAGTAGTGAAGTAAAGTATTATTTTATGTCTTTGATGTGTATATAGTAATGTTTATTTCGGAAACCTTTTATATAAACGAAGCTTGGGACGATGGTGATATTTTAAATAAAAACCTTTACTTAAAACACACCTAATTTACTGTTTTTGAATCTTTTAAAACTATAATGCAAGTGTGTTAGTTATTGTGAGTTTATGGAGGAACAGCCGTATCTAGCAATGCTGCGGCAAACATTTGGTGATAACTCCGCTGGTTATTTTTTTAAACCAAATAAAAATAAATAAAATGCATGCAGAACGGTGGTGATGAGATTGTACATCCCGAATCTACGATGTTTTGCTCTTACGTAAAGGGCTGGTTTGTTTAGGGGAGTTGTTCCATTACTGGATTCTATGATGATTTCGTAGGATGCTTGCAGTAGTTTTACTTAAATTTATTAGATGAGATGAATGGAGAATATATACATTGATTATATATACAGGTTATCTCTATTAGGAGTAAACAATTCTTCTGAGATGGGTAGATGGCTACCTATTTAATCTTATCCCATACCAGCGATAGGCGTGGGAACGTGCTCTGGCGTTTGAAGTTTATTTCCGACGCTGGTAATGCGAAGGAGAAGAGAAGCAGAAAGTGGAGGAAAGAGAGCGAGAACGAAATGTCGCTCTGTTTTATTCAGCAATAGATGGCGCTGCATAAGCTATCACATGATGGTGGTTCGTGGTGCCATCTATCGAGTAACTGAGGAACTGGTTTTACAGTACATTGGAAAATAAAATTAATTCTTTGATAATTAGCTGGAAAATCCTACATACATATATTAAGAAAAAATGATTGCAAAACTCTGTAAAAGAGGGTCAAAATCTTCAACAAAAAATTATGATGGAGGTTCCCTCTCACCAATTCAGAAAAAGATAAAACAGAGTTAAAAATGTACGACGAAGATGAAGAAACATAGAACACTTTATTAAAATATGATGAATGTATATGGGAAATGACAGGAAGGACAGTCGGGAACATCATCTCAAAAGAAAGGATGTTTATGCGTAAAACGGGTATGTCCAATGCGAAGGTGAGTCAACTCGACATCTGTTTTACGAATTAGGCTACGCCCCAATTATAGGCTTCACCAAGTGTAATATCTTGCAGGTATGAAAACCATAACACAAGGGCTTATAAAATTATTTTTAAAACAAGGTTAATAAAATTTGTTATTAAATCCGAGAGTTTATGGTAGTGACTGGTTTAAATGTTTTCCTTGTTGTGAAATCCCCATTCAACCATACAATTCCTTAGATATCCATAGTACTTGCATATCGGGCATCTATTTTAATGGCTATTTTGTAAGTTCAAAGAAAGTATGCTTTGCAAGGGTTATTATTTACTATTCTTTACAGCAAATAAAATGCACCACTATAATTGGTTCTCTAATAAATGACTTCTTATGCATTTCAATGAACTTCCGGATTATCTTAATGAATTTATAAATCATAACTTTAATGTTGTAAATAACAGAAATAATCTCTAGTAAATCGATAAAGATTTTTTGTTTCATACTTTGAGAGCTTTTTTTTTAGTTTTTATAAACAGCTAAAATTTATAAAAATGTAGATTTCTTCTGTTTGTTGCACTTAATTATAAATTTTCTGGAACACAGTTCATGATTCAGTTAAATAATGAACTTTCTTTGAACGAAAAGTAGGTTTATTTCTTAATTTTCAATGAATCTTGCCTCATTCGATATTTGACATGTATGGAATGAATTGAATACACTGAAAAGTGTAAAAAGACACTGGATATAATCTACGAGGGTCACTCAGAAAGAGAGAGAGATTATGCTCGTAGAATCGAAAATGGTTAGTTTTTTTTTTAAGCATCATAACTCTCTAGACAACTGTCGAAGTCCTTATTTACTCGTATGACGACTTTCATTCATTAAAAAATCTTCGTTATAACTTTTTCGGCTGATGAGATCATCTTCGCCTTCTTTTGGAAAAGATTCACCGGAAGCAACGCTGCGTTTTGATTTTTTACCACCCGAAGGGTTATCACACCTGACCACTTTTCAAAAATTGATCTTGTTCTTGCGTATATTTCTTATGTCTGCTTTCACCAGTTACGAACTTAATTTCCAAAAATACGTTATGATAAATTTCTCCTGAATTTTTTTTTGGGATTGAAATAAAATATATTTAATTTATATCTGATACCTGCTTTCCCCACTAATGAACTCAATTTTCAAAAATATGTCGTAGCAAATTTCTCCCAATTTTTCCTTAGTGGATTGAAGTGAAACAAATATAAAAATTAAGTATTTTATTTCCTTTTCGATATATGTATTACCTCAAATCATATGAAAACTGGAATCAAGATATGTCTGAAAATGAATAACATTATTCAGAATCTTAAGGCAGCTGTGAGGCATACTTCCCCCCCTCAAGAAATGGCTATGGTCATGGTTGCTGAGTCATGGCTAGCTTGTTTCGTCGAGTCACTGCCACATCGCTCCTGATGCCACTAAAGACCCGCCTTGCAGCCGGATCTGATAAATGTTAAATATGTCGAGGTTCAATGTCCTCCCTTGGCGTGGTGAGGAATTTAGAAGAGGTGGGTGTGAGCTGAGGTGTAGTTCTCGTAACTTGGCCGAGTTTCAAAATTACGAGGGAAAAACCCTTTATTGTTATAAAATAAATTTTTTGTGTGCCTATAATTACTGAGTGTGGGGGTGGTTGTCTCCTGGGGGTTGATTTGAAGCTCTAAACTCTTTGGGTGAGCTCTGTCCCTTTGGGCGTTCTGTCAATAGCCCTCGTGTTGCTTCTAGTGTGACAATAATAATAAAACTAATCGAATCAAATTAATCTCGTACCACCATTTATTACAAATATTTGTGTGCATTAGAATACAAATGCAATATTGATTTTACCTTTATAAACGTTTTCGATTATTTAAGTTGTCTAACACTACTATATAAATTATTTCCATAAATGCTCTACTATGGATAACATTTTAGTTTTTTAATCGGTACTACAAAGTAGGTCCTTTCAGTCTTAAAATTAAGAAGGATAACTAAAATAATAATAAAAAAAAACGCTTTCCCTTTTAGAGGAATTTATGAATCAATGTATGATCTATACAAAACATAAGGTCTTAAGCATTTTATTTTTCGTCAGCAGTGCAAAGAGTGAGTGACACTTAGGGATTTTAGTGAAAAAGCCGAATTCAGCCAAGCTAGCCAAACATTTGTTTAAATTACAGTCAGTATAGAAAAAAAGGAAGAGAAAATTGATTGACAAGAAGAAGGATCGAAAATAGGGAAGCTTCGCTAGGTATCAGCAACATAAAAAAGGTCTTAAAATTAAGAAGCATAACTAAAATAGCAACACGCCTTTCCTTTAAAAGGAATTTACATACGTATGTGTGTTCTACACAAAACACAAGGGCTTAAGCTTTTTTTTTATCAGCAGAAACAAAGAGTGAGTGACAGTTAGGCTTTATGGCGTAAGAGCCAAATCTGACTAAGATACGCCAAACATTTGTTTAAACTGTTGTTTTGACAGATAAAAAGGAAAAAGAAAGAAAAAGGTGGTTGACAAGAAGGATTGAAAATAGAAAAGAATCGGTTGGGCATCATCAGTATAAAGAAGCTTCTTTTTCCAACTAAGCACTAAAGGTGTTCGTCAGTCTTATAAAATTAAGAAAGGTTATTAACCTCCTCAAACCCAACATCTTCTGTATGAGACACCAAACAACACTTTCAGAAAATGCCGCCAAGTTAAATAAAAGGCGCCATTGGTATCCAGAATCAGTTAATTTTCTTGTTAATAGATGGTAGTTCTGAAAAGAAATGATTCTTAGTGAACATTTTGCATTCGTAGCTTATTTATGGTAAAATGAAAATGGTGTTTTCCGAGAGGAAGAAAATTATACACTTGCTCATCTCTAAGTGTTCACATTTTTTTATTATTTGTGTAATTAAAAAATATTACACACACTTGAATTCCTTAAATTTGTTGTTTATATATATCATGATTAATTTCTTATTCAAATCTTTCCACTTCTGATTTAGAACGCTGTTATTTCAGGGTTGCCTGTAAGAGACATTGGGTCAATGGCTATCAAAATCACTCGATTTTAAACTATAATTATGGCATATATTTCAGTTCTGAATGTTGTTTTTTAATTGCTGACTGAATTCACCATATGTATATATTTATGGGACACAGGAAAGAGTCTGTATCTGTCAGAAAATGAAATGAAACAACCCTTAGTGATCACTGTAATTATGACTAATTTAAAATTTCCCAGGATTCGGAAGTATTGGATAGAAAAAAACTATAACTCTCGTAATCGCAGACAACATTTCTTGGAAATCACGATTTTTCAATAATAGACAACTTAAAATTGAGAAATTATTTAATAGTTTAAGATAAAAAGAGAGAGAGAGAGGAAAAAAAACGAATGATAAATTTTGGAAATTAGGACTTTTATGCAAACAGTTCGGACAGGAATATTTTGCGATTCAAATTTTATGTTATGCTAATTTTACATTATGCTCATTATGCTAATTATTATGAATTACTCATTAAATTAGGATTTAAAATTTTTTAAAATTAATATGATGATGTCACTTTGTCTCGATGTCTCTTCTAGGAGGAACTTAATTTCTCAAAAATAAAAATTAAAATAATTTTTAAACGTTTTTTCAGTGCTTTTTCATGTATTTAGAACCGATTGATACAAATTATGCTAAGATTTATGGTTCAATGTTGACTTTGGGTCTGAAGAGTTAAATAACTATATGGCTTTTCTGTGAAAGAAATTAACGTACCAACATATGCTCTAAACAAAACATTAGATCTTAATCTCATTGTTGTTTATATCAGCAGTACAAAATTTTCTCTTTTTTGTAAAGGAGTTATAACTCACATAACAATACGACTCCCCTTGGACAGCAACTTACCAACAAACTGTTCTACACTATACAAAGTTTTTAAGACCATAAACTCAGCTTACAACAAATAATAACTATGGGCAAAATAAACAGACATTTTTTTTAAAGCGAGAAATACTTTTGAACAATTATACAACGCTTTATGATCTGTGACAATTTTATATCAACATTTTTTCAGTAATCGACATCTTCACAGATCATTTCCAGATGAAACACCGGAACTGTTTCTTAAGATTTCTCACTCGCCCCAAAATTTTTTCCGCTCTATTTTCCCTTTAAGAGTTGATTCACCCGATAAATCCGAGGGCTGTGTAGCAGCCAAGGCACACGGTGTAATCGGCGTGAACCGTTTTCATTATCTGCGGACGGGGTGCCGTATCGATCCCCTTTCCGCTGACGCTGACGTTTTAAAAAAGGTGAAAGTAACAGGTCATTCATTTCCTGTCCGGATCGTAATTTATTACTTTTCCAAAACATCTAGCCGAGTCAGTTTTAATCTAGAGAGAGAGAGAGAGAGAGAGTGAGAGGAAAAATGATCGAGGAATTGTAAAATGGTCCTTTCCCCCGACCCTTGATGAAGTGCACTAAAGAAAACATGACGTGTCCCGGGAAATATTCTACCCCGCTCCTTTTTGCGATGCCCCTTCTCGCTCTCTCTGCTTTTTCCTAATTACTTGAAAAGTTTTCTGAAAATGCCCAGCCGTTCTTTTAAAAGCAGAAATCTGTCAGGGCTTTTGTTTAACGGCATTAGTTTCCGGAGTTGTTTATGAGCTGAGTGTTTTGTGGAGCTCCTTCGTTCGTTGGTAGCGATTTGTTGTGGTGTTATAAAACTATTTAGGGTCATTAGTTATCAACTTCAACAGTGATATCCCTAATCTTTTTTTTTGTTTCATCATGTTATAGCGTTGACTCCATCGCATTCCCTCCTAAAACTAACACTTGGGACTTCTGGGATTGAATTAAGATAGAAGTCTCTCCTATTGGATAAAACTCTCCAATAACATGTAGATTTGCTTAAAGTTATTGAAGTATAATAATTAGATTTGACGAACTGAATATTTAAGCAGCGAAGAGTTCTATACTGGAATTAGAGAGTTAGAAGTTGATTGTAAAGAGAGTGAATTGATCAAGAGGAGATTATCAGATCACCGTAGAGTACGGAGTTTTTGGAACTGCAAAGTATCAAGGCCTCGAATCTAATTGGTTCGATCAGATGATTTATTTATTAATTAATAAACGTTAGATCAGACGTGTTTAGGCTAGTTTTACACGCAGACGTTAGGATAAGGAACGAATTTTAAATTTTCATAACTTGAATAAAAACAGATTATTATCCCCATTGCTGGACTCTGTTCATTTGATTTCTGATTTCTCTTATTGGAATTGCTTATTTATGTCACATTGAGAAGCAACACGAGGGCTATTGGTGACGCACCAACCTCGGTCAAGTGACGAAAGCAACTCCTGAGCTGGAACCTCCCTCTCCAAACTTCCAACATCCCGCCAATGAGAGGACTTGTAACTTCGACCAGAATTAACGTGTATGAACCCTGCAACACGTAGGTCTTGAGTGGCATCAGGTTTCGAACCTATGATTCGACAAAAACCACACCGACCGCAAGCCCATGACCATGGCCACTAAGTTACAGTGGCCACGTGATTTCTCTAAATAAGTTTAGTAACGGCAGCAGAAGTAAATAATGACGAGGGAAGGAAGGAAAATGAGAGTGAGCATGTAATGTATCCATAGAATTCATGATTGATATTGTTTAAAACAGCAGAGGGTTTACAAGAGATGCAAGATTTTTTTATAAAACAAACACATACCTTCAATTATTAGCTCGAATGGTAATCTCTTTTAATCGACTTAACTATTTTTTTAAATATGATTAAGAGTTTTACACATCTGGAACTTCGAGTAGGTTAAATAAAGAATATATATAAGAGTCAAATGATTATGTAATGAATAATCACTTTCTTCAGAATCGGTTTAATTCTGTTGGATTAGGTATGTTTAAATTTTTCTCATTTCGCATTACATTTAAACTTATGTAGATCCGATTTCCCCTGAAATAGTTCCCAATATCTCTATTAAATAATGAATGATTGTTTTGAGAAAAAAAAAATCTCAGAAAACTATTGATACATACAAAATAACAACGGTAATAAAAGGGTTTTTTAAACATGGGTTTTCTTTCAAACTTCACTCTTTGCGTAACATAATTTATTTATACCTTAAATTTGAAGTAACTTTCTCCTGTCTTGAAGATGGGGAGCAATGTTACGAACATGGGTTGATGCTTTACAGAGATGCCACCAGTTAACAAAAGCGAGTTTAAGCAATGAACCCTTCAGCTTGGCTACTTGGCGAAAAACTTGGCGTACAATTTAATTCTTTAAAAAATTAGTTTTAATCAATTTATTTTTATTAATTATAATTAAACCATTGTATTCTAATCCAAAACAATCGTGTATGGAAAATTTCAGCTTAATAGTTGAGCGCTTTAAAATGTGAGAAAAAAAAGCTTTTAATGTTTTGACCCAGACATACAATGTGAGTAGAAGAAAACCCATTAAAAATGAAATGGAAATAAGATTCAATCAAAGTAAACTACTTAAATGCAATAAAAGTGCAGCCCCCAAGCCCCGGGTTTTACCCCCCCCCCCCCAACATAATATAAGCGGCATTTATTCCTAAAATGGTAATACGCATTAATGAAATCTGGCATGAAAACCTCATCAATAAAAGAGACAAAAATGGCGCATCCAATCTGAACGTATATTGTATTTGTTCTACAGAAATAATTTACCATCTCAATACATTGTAATTTCTTGAATGTAGTTCTCAATAACATGAAACACATATCTGTTCATAAAAGTTTTAAAGAAAATATCCTTTTTTATTTTACATTATTTTAATATTAATACAACTTCAAAGATAATTCCACAGAATATTTATTTGTTATCAGTTTTTATACTGGAGAATTAGAAAACTGTACGAGATAATATCACATACTTAAAGGAAAAAAAAAACAAAACTGAAATAATACCGTGAACTAAGAAAATATTTTGAAACAACATCGTAAAATAAGAAACATTTTGCTTATCCAAAAACATTTTGAAATAATATTCATGGAATAAAAAAAAAAACCCTTTCGTAAAAGAAAATATTTTGAAGCAACATCGTAAAATAAGGAAACGTTTTGCTTACTTTGAGAACATGTTGAAATAACATCAAGAATAAAAAAAAAAAAAGTCGAAACAATGCTGTAAAATAAGAAAATATTTTGCTTACTCTGAAAATGTGTGAATATATCACGAAATGAAAAAAAAAAAAAAAAATTCAAGCAAAATATTTTAAAGCAAAACCGTAATAATAAGAAACAATTAATTTATCCTTTAAACCTGTACACAATATATTACTTATTACGACAAAGAAAAGAAAAAAACTTTCGCATTAAATAAAAAAAAATAATAAACACGAGGAATAATATAACCGTTACCATTACAATTCCACCCAACACTCGCTTTGAAATATTTATGATATTCTCTTGTCAAATGTAATGTATTATGACACTTTGGCTGCTGATAAGAATACGGGACTATCTTGAATAATGAATCAGATTTATCACAAATCTCATTAATGCCTGACATAGGAGTGGTGAACAGAATAGTACATTAGCCCACGTTTGCAGCAATTTTATGCAGTTTTAATGGAGTTAGTTTATTTTATTGATTGCAAAGTCAGTTTACGAGTATCTGATATACACAAGTCCGACATGAATTTGATTCACGGGTTTTCTGATGTAAAAGCAAACAATAGGTATTTTACAATTATTACCAAAGTAAAACCAGACGATTCACAGGTTAAGATTTCTAGGAAATAAAACAATAAGTAATCTGAGCTCAAATTCTGACGCTAAAATATTAAAAATTGTGAAAATCAAGCGTCATTAGAAATCATTATAACTATTATCAATATATCTAAGAATTTTGCAGTTCGAATTTTTTATTGTTTGTATGTGGTTTTAATTTTACAGGCTGAGTTTTATCTCACCTCTAGTATTCACGACATTCACAGAATATCTATAATTTCTTGGAAAAATATTTATTAATTGTGAAAAAAAATTAAATAATCGTCGTTACTCATAGAAGTTGAATTTTTAAAATTAATAAAACGAGGGAAAAGCAAGCATCATAAGAAATTATATATGTATGAATGTATTCTATTTCATACAGTTAAGAATTTCTTTGTTTACAAATGGTTTTTATTTTTTTTTATATTCTAACTTTTATTTCATCTGCAATAATCATGACAGTCTCAGAATTTCTATAGTCTAAACAGCTTTTGTAACACATTTATTTACCTTTAGTTGTGAATAAAAATAATTGGCGTACAAATAAAATAATAAACTTTGCTCAGTAGTTGATTTCTTGAAATTAATCTGGGATCAAAATATAAATAACTGAAAAATTGTAGTTTTCATAAAATCTTATCGTTAAGATTTTATGAAAAAATTCTTTTTTCGGATCAAAAAATAAATTAAAAAATTCAACAATATTACAAAATAATCGAAGCAAACTCTTTTTCATCTGTTTTGCATTTAATCTGGAGGATGGAGGCATTTTTATATAATTATTAGTGAAAACAAAAATAATTACACACGTTTCATATGAAAGGAAAGTGCAAAAAGCGAATTATTAAAATATTATGGCTCCATAACCAGCTCAGAAGGAAGCCGAATTAAAAATAAACAGTGTGAAGTTTTCGAGATAAACCCTTTGGGAGCCTTGGAAAATAAAATTCTGAATAATTTGATATTATTTTCAATCATTTCTTGAATATTTGATTCCAATTAAATGAATCTATAAGCAGAAAGATTGGTAAGAAAGTATTTAATTGTTTTGAGTGAGTTTTATTTCAAACTAATAACACCCTTTAAGGCTCCCGTCAACAACCCGTTTTGAATTTGTTAACGTAATGTTAATCCTATGGAATTTCAACTTTCCTCTTAAAATCTGGTCTATTTCACCTATTTGAATGCAAAATAGTGCATCTAATAGAGGAAAAAAAAAGTAACATTTTTCTGTGAAATTACATTTTCTTCAGACTTTTATATATATTTTGAAATATTTCTCAAAGACTGGAAAAACCATAACAGAATCCATAAAATAAAATTAAAAATGTTCTTCAAAAATGGAGAGAGTTGCAATTTTGCACAGAAACCTTCATTATTTTTTTATTCTTTCATATACACATTTTTTCACGTTCAAAAAGATAAAATAGTCTAGATTTGAGGCGAAGGAAGTAGACATTTCACAGTATTAACATCATGTTTACGAAACCAAAATTACCAGTACGCGGGAGAAACTTTCTTTGTTATACATTTTTGAAAAATAAATTCATTTCTGGTGAAAGCAGGCCTGACGGTGACATGAACATAAAAACAAACACACTCACTTATACATTAGGGAATGAATTTTATAAACACATTTACTTAAAAAATGCATATTTTAAGGTCATATGGGAATGAAACCTTCAATGCTTAAAATAATTTTTAGTTTTAAAGAGTTTCGAAAAGATAATCGAACATATTTTTACGTTAACTTCAAATATTCCAAGATGTGTCTGGCAACACTTTTTCCGCACACAGTTTTCTTCCGACTTTATAAAACTTCGAAAAATCTCGCTCCATAAGTCCCTTTCAAACTTTTCCCGGCACAACTTTAACTGGAAGAAGAAGAAAGAAAAAAAAAATACCTCTTCGGAGTCAATTAGTCTGAGAACGAGAACTATTCTCTAAGAATTCACCTCGACTTTCTTTGAAACAATATCCAATTCCAGAAGTTCGTGAAGATCTCCTCCCTCGTCATAAGCGAAACTGCTTCGAAACCGAGGGGAAAAAACAAGGCAGCCAACCCCTTTTGGAAAATAAAAATCAGCGAACGCAGTGAAATTTTATCTTCCTGATTTTTGTTCTTCCCGGTCCCTCTCATAATAGGAGCTAATTACCTCGACCAACCTAATGACAAGCATGCCCCTTTAAATTTCTAATGAGATTCGGGGTTAAATATTCGTTATCTTAACCTGAAAGAGCTTTGTCCTCCCCTCTCTTATCGAGAAATAAAACAATAAAGGCGGGTAATTAGGGAGCTTCTTCAACCCCTCTCTTCGTCCAGCCTCTTTGGAAAGAGCGGGGGGTGTTTTGGACTTTCTATTGTTTTCCAGCTCACGAGGGTTGGGGACTTTGAAGAATTGCTTTTGAGTGTCTTAACAAGTTTTTTTTATCATTAGAATGAAATAATGCGATGAGGGTTGCGTTGCCTTGCAAGTATGATGTGTTTCGTGCGATAAGGGTAGTGTTCCTTTTATATTAGAAGTTGTGTAGAATTTTTTAAAAAAATGTTCTTCGTTTTCAACCATCAGATAAAACTAGGCTATATTTATAGAGTATTATTGCGCACTTTCAAGCGATGTGATAAAGCTAAACCCGGACTATTTGAAGCCATTAACTGATAAAAATATTCCAATCAGCAAAATATACATAGGTTTTAGATAAGCAGCATTTATTATCAAATAAAAAAAAAAAAGGTTTAACTTGCTTTGCATAAAAGTACAGTTTTTAATCAATTTTCTAATAGAATTTCAAAAAAATATCCTCACATTTCCCAATATCTATATTGTTTCAAATCAAAAACTTATATTTCATGGACCTACATTTGAGTAAATGAGGGAAAGTAGAGGTGCATAGCGCAAGAGGCAAATCTAGATGTACTGTGCCAATCAATGTGCATCTGTGATCCAAACATAAGAAAAAAGATTAAAGCTGTTTGACTGGAAGAAAGGTTGAAAATAGAGATGGATCTTGGATATCCAATTGGTGCCTCCCCTGTGTTTGTCAAAGATAATAGACCCTGTAATGTCTCTCCTCAACAACAACACCAGAAGTTAAAACGCCTTAAAAACTAGCCCGAGAGAGAGGTCTCTTTTAATCTAATTGGTAAAGGTACCGCAAACCGCGACCGGTCCACTTTTCCCAGGCCCCAATGGACCAGGGTTCAAAACAGCTGCCGGTAACTAAGATCAACCAATTGTCTCTGCGGGTCGGAAAAGCATTGAACCAAAAAGGTGACCCAGGGCTTGAACACTAGAGAGCAGAACTTTCAAGAGCCATTGGTTGCGTATAGCCCCGACGCAAAACACTTGGCTCTGTGTGTCTAACTAAGACAACCGCACATAAATCCCAACTAATGATAATCAGGCTACGGCACACATGTCGACAAAAACCATCACTAAATTAGAGGCAGCTTATGTCTAGTGGAAAATTGTTCCACTAAAAACTTCATTTAACAGGGAGGGGATTATATCAATTGCAATAATGATTAGAAAAATGACCTACCCCACAAATATCAGTTAGAATGTTTCTCTTTTTATCATCACGTTGATACTGGAGGGAGAATATGCAGCGACTCTCTTCAAAAACAATGTCATAAGTTAAAACGCCCTAATGACTGTCTGAATGAGACGTTTCTTTTTGTCTGGTTGGTAAAGGCACAGCAAAAAGGTCACAATTTCTTCGTACCCAGGGTTCGAAATCCAACCGGAACTGAAAGGTCAATTCTCTACCTCCTCCATGAGGTTGAAAACCAGCTGCCGAAACCTCATAGAAAAGAAAATTATCAATAGGATGAATCCTGATTCGGAGTTTTGATTCCTGTACATACCTAAGGAAGGTAATTAACGAATCCGTATATAAACTGATCCTCCCGTGATTTAGCTCAGAAAAAGTTACAAAAATTATTGGCCTATGTACAGAAATATACGGTATAATAATGACACCCGATACAGTCAACCATTCATAATCATATAACTATATCATACCGTTAATTGATAATCTTATGTACATAAGAGGAAATTTTACGAGTAATTCCATTAGGATTTATGTTATTTATGGTTCATTAAATCAAGCAATTTCTTAATTAAATAATATATATAATAGTTAACATAACTAAAATTCAATAAAATAAGCTCGCGTGACTGACTTCTTGCTCGGAAAAATTGTTACTATATGATATGGTCGACAGAACAAAAACGAGAATAGTTTCTAAGCTATCACGAAGATAGCTTAGAATAGAAATTGCAAACAAATGATGGCAACGAGGAATATATGACAAAGATTTAGAATTTACACGATGACGTCAATGCTTACAAAGGAACAATGGGATAATGGAACGATACCGGCGACTCAGAATTAACTGAACTCGTTATCGTCTGCTGTGTAGTACATTGTAATCAAAAGAAGCATGGAATGTTATTCGATTAAAATAATTTATGGAATATTTCGAATGTTTACTTAGATTACGAAAAATGAATGATGAGTTACGAATCGTTCTCGGTCGTAATTCGTTTATCTTGAATTATTCGAATGTGAGAGATGCATTTGTAATTGAAAACGAATTCTACTAATTTTGTTATACACTCGCTGTTATTGTGTACGCCTAATGGGAATCAAAATTAATTTAAATAACTAACCAGAGAAATGAAATTTTGTCTCTTTGTGTCACAACTGATTAAAATGTCTTTGTGTTACAGAATTCGTGAGAATTAGTTGTTTGAAAATGAATTATAGATGGATAATATAAACATACAGCATTTGAACATTTCGGATAAAACTTTTCAAAATATTGTTACATGTAGGCAAAGTGTTACAATCGTTTGTTCTTTTATAACGAGCGCTCATTTCGGATTTAAACATTAATGTTTAATCAGTTAATGCTCGCTATGACGATATTACTTTGAGAAATAGAGAATATTAATATTAATTATCTTTTGAAAGGAAAATATTCGAAGATTATTATTAGCCCCCAAAGGGGCTATTATTTTAAGTTAACCCAAAAATATCGTAGCTGATCACTTTTCAAACATCTATCTTGTTTTTGGGTATATTTTTGATGTCTGCTTTCACCAGTAATGAGTTTTCACAGTTAATTTTTCAAAAAAAAAAAAAAAAAAAAAAAGTCATAATAAATTTTTTCCAAATTTTTTACTGGATAGAAATAAAATATATTTAATATATGTCTGATGCCTACTTTCACCACTAATGAATTTAATTTTCAAAACTATGTCGTGATAAATTTCCCCCAATTTTTCTAATTGGATTGAAGAGAGACAAATATAAAAATTAAGTATTTTATTTACTTATCGATTTATGTATTACCTTAAATCATATGTAAACAGAAATCAATATCTGACTGAAAATGAATAACATTATTCAGAATTTTTAGACAGCTGTGAGGGAACTATTTTTTTTTTCTTTTTTTGCATTAAGAATTTTAACCACGTCTTTTTAGTTTGGCTTCCTTCTTAGAATGCTTTGGGGGTCAAATGATTTTAATATTGATTTAGAATTGTTATATTTATTTTAAAATAATAATCATTTGAATAATTTATTGTTTGCTTTAATTCGAGTATTTAATTAAATTACTTGATTATTTTTTCAATGTTAGCACCTTTAAATCTGCTCTTTGCAAAATTTTGCATAGAACAATTGCAAGTGGTTTCGAATTAGGTTTTTATAGACTTTATCTCATTATGGGTATTCAAGCTGAAATTAAATATTTTAATAATTTTTTTAATTAAAAGAAATGTGAGCTTCCAGAGTAGGGTTTATAGACCTTACACCGGTCCTCAAGAAAGACATGTCCAACCAATGGGTGCCAGACCGCTGAATAGGATTTTATTGACCAAAAACAAATTTACAGGAACAAATTAAATACAAAGGAGTAGATATACAGAGAAAGAGGTTGTAAAGAGAGATTTACAAGATGCAAATTATAACAATCATTTTGAAGTTAAGTTGGTTTGTGTCCGATTATAGAAGGCCCAGCGATACAGAGGTATCAATGGCCTACAGGGTTGCATTTGTGATTGTTTATTGACGTCGCACTGTGAAGCAACATCAACAGAAAAATACCTACTATTTTTGCGAATTGATGAATCCATATATAAATCCTCCCGTCATTTAGCTTCGAAAAAGTTACAAAAATTATTGGCATATACACGGAAATATACGGTTTAATAACGACATCCGACAGGACCATGGCTATTAGTTACGGACCTCGTGTAATTTTGAACCTCGGTCACGTGACGAAGATGACACCTGAGATTGCATCTTCCTCTCCAATCGTCCGCTCCATGCCAATGGGAAGACATTGGATTTCGTCTAGGTTTAACGTGTATCAGCCCCTGTATATGGTAGGTTTTTAGGGGCATCGGAGAGGAAGCCAATAACTTGTGGCGACTGATGATGACTCAAAATTCCAGCCCACTGTCACTCTACCACTATGAGAACGAGTCGGCTATTCTGGCAAGGCAAACCAGCTGAAATGATGGAAGTTGAAGTGAATTCAATTCCTTCTGCTACTCACACTGTACGAGGTAGCACTGAAAAACAATTGAAGATAGAAACCACATGGAAGTTTTCCAGTTCTCTCTTGTACTTTCTTCTTTGTTGTTAATAGCTGTCAGGTCGTCAGCTTAAGTTTGTCGACTATTTAACTTTTTTTAAATGTTTTTAATAAACAGATGCTGTTAGAATGTGTAGTGGGCAATCTTCTAATATGAAATTGAATTACTTTCTGATTCGGAGTCTGTTGTGTTCACCTCACAAATAGAGACCTTTGCAACAGGGGTAACCTGGACATGATGAGCTCGACTGGGCAAAATGTTGGGCTGTCCTATTCTAAAAGCTCCATACGACCCAACTTCAGGAGTACTTTTAATAATATCCTTAACACACAATAGAACATTTGAGATCAAAGCAGCAACAACTGCAAGGAATTTAGTAGACTCGCTAGTAATAGCTACCATAATAAATTGGGATTCGATTTGGTTAATCCAAAGTTCAGGATCCTCTTACCCAAACGATGGTGCTTGGAACGCCACACGTAAAATGGATTCACCATGTTTAGTATCAAGATGAGCTTCTTCAGAATTATGGTAAGCTACCAAACTTTGACTGCATGGTAATTCAGTCCAAGTTTGGTAGAAGTGAAGATTGTGAAGCCCGAAATTAATCAAACAAGGTAACTCACTATCACGAAGATTTTGAAGAGAGCAAGCGAAAACAAAAGTCCATGGCACAAGGGTCAAATCTGGTCATTAAATCCCAAGCAAATAGTTGAAAGAAGAAAACAGATTCACGTCGTCGAAAATACGAGATTTTCCGAGATTTTACGAGAAAATACGAGAAATACGAGAGAGAGAGAGAAAAATTTCCCAAGAAGGGAGAAAAATGTCTTTCAACAAAAACCGGTAGAATAACCGATCACGATTGCCAAAGTGGAATGGTCACTGTCGCGGAGTCATTGGCTCGATTCGTGAGATCACTGAAGGCCAGCCGTGTAGCACGACATTAAATATATCGAGGTTCCAAGTCCTCCCTTTGGCGTGGTAGGGAAGTTAGAATTGAGGAATACCAGCTCACACTCGGGAAGTACTTGAGGAACCATATGAAGAATTCGAGGAAAAACATTGATATTGTGGAGAAAGTCGCTTTCCCAGCAATTACTGCTAATGATATACATCTCCTTTTTATTGTATTGAGTTTTGCTTGGAACAGTTTCCATTTGATGTCATTAGTTTTCTCTAGTGTAGGTTCTCGTCGATAAGTGCGCCATAGCTGGAATTTCACTAGTAAAATGGAAGTCTGATTTACGTGCGATTGCCTTGGTTAGACAAACAGAAGCAAGTATTTTGACCCGGAGATATATGCAAACAGTAGTTCTAGGCTGTGCTGCCATCTAGTGTTCAAGTTCTGGGTCATCACTTCGGCGTTGTTGTTCTAAATGCGACGATAATAAAACAATCTAACAGAATACCACGCACACAGAATAACTGAATAAAGATAATTTCGAATTTAACTGAAACTAAAGTTTCTGAATTCCCAATCTTCACTTCAACCTTAATTATTCAGCACGACAATATTACACATACAAATCACGTAATAATGATTTCGGAACGCTTCCTCAACTTATTTTCCAAAGATGAGAGTCGGAAGAGAGTAACAATCCGAAGCAAGAAGAAGAATCGCTTTTCGAGGAAGATGTTTCATTTAGAAGGAAGATTACTGAAGACTCTCTCGATTCCCTCGAGAAATAAAATTTGCATAATACCCATTTATAGATTCTGGAAGTCAAAGAGACGTAGCCTAGAATAATATAAATAGAACCTCATTAATAAATGGCTGAAAGCATCTGAATTCATATTTACAGAGATAGTTTTAGATGGCATCGTATCGAAAGACTTTGAATAACACATTTAACTGAAGCAAAATGTAACAAATAATTGTAATAATTTTTTAAAAATCAAGCTTTCATTTCAGGATAGACTTAAAAGTATATAAATAGTTATTTTTTTTTGAATTGTAAAATAATAAATAATTTGTAAAAATTTGAGGAGCATAACTAAGATATACCTAGGTAGTTACTGAAAATTAAGTACCATGAACTAATCAAATTTAACCCATTGTCTACATTTTCAGGTGTTTTATTTCTATGTGAATGTATTTTATCTAATATTAGTTGCTGATTGATAAGGCATGTATTGTTTTTAAAAGTATTAGCAGCTATTTTTATTCAGTATGACATCAAAATGAAATGTTTTACAACGTTAGTCTCATTATTTAATAGCCAAATCTTATATTTCTGTAATATTATTGTGTATTCTGTTTCATATGATTATCACATTTCATGTGATAATAGCAAATGTCATTAAAATCAAAGGCAAAAAAAGTGAAAGTCAAATGATGGCGCCATTTAAACTATAGAGACAAAAAAAGGAAATTAATTAGCTATTAACATTTTCAAACATAAAATGCATGTCTCGTTCCATATCAGTTCTCTAGTGTACATTTGAAGAAAATTACACACGACATTTATTTCATTAGCTGACATAAAAAAAAAATGGTTCTTCATCATTTCAGCTGAAAGTCGCAAGATTAAAACCCCCATAAGGCAAAAATTCCTTCCCCCCCTCACACTCCTACGCTTGACGAGTATAATTACTCTCAATGCAGGAAAGTTGACGCTGCAAAAAATAAAAGAGCAAACGACTTTAAAAAAAAAAAAAGAAAGAACTACTACTCCCCCTTCCATCTACGCTTAATCACTCTGCATCAGAGCCAAGCAACAGTAATGCGTAATCTCATTAAAATGCGAACATATGTTTTATCGTAGTCTAAACCATTTATCTTCCTCGCAGTGGAACAAGGTACAAAAAGTTAAAACCTTATCATTCTAGAACGGGACCAGACGACACATACACACAACACCAAAAAAAAAAAGAACGCAAAACAAAATAAGGCTTTGATGCCGCTATGTGCGATAAAGATCCAAAGCGCACCATGTAACTGGAACCGTCACCAGCAAAACAAGGGGAAAGCGAAGACAAAACAAAAATGATTCATTCTATTTTGGCAGTGCAAATTCGGCGTCTTTTCCGTATTGATTCCTTTTCTAGGGTGGGGGGCAAGCTGACTATCGTGTGCGGTTCTTGGGGGATTCTTTATCACGGGGATGGTTCGGCAGTCGACCCTGTCAAGCCCAGCTGTGCGGATTCAAGATGTTAATTTCCATCCCAGCCGAATTTTCGAGTAGCTGCGAACGCGTCGCTTTTCGCCTGTTTTAAAAAGGAAACTTGTTTGGAGAGATTGATGCGGAGGGTAAATTGATCGTTTGAATTTTTAACGCGCATATTTCTCCCGCGAGTTCAGAAGTGGATTAAAATGTTATTTAATAAGATTAAATTGGAGAAGAGTAGCGCATGCTTAAAAATGTGCTGATGTTTCGTGGTTTAAGGGCATTTTATCAGGAACGTTTAATTCTTCACATCACTGTCGGTTGCAGAATTTTGTTAGAAGATTGTAACTAGGAATACTGGTGAATCTTTCTTTAATTAACTTTTGGGATTATTTTCTGATTTTATATTCAAAATTCGAACTCCTTTCCCATCAAATGAAATGTGATTACACAAATTAGATGAAGATAAAAAGTGTAATGAATTGAATTGAGGATAATGATATACAAGCGAAATGAAATTGAAAGTAAAATAGGTTAGCTGGCACAGAGTGTAGTCGGTAGATGTTAGTAAGTAGAAATTAGAGTGAATTCAAATAGTCAATCTTCAGTGTTTAAAATCAGTTTGAAGGGATTCCTGATCAGATAGGAATAGGAATTGTAGAATTCCCCGTAATGCCTCATTCGAAGCAGATGATATGGTAAGCCAGAATTTTATTGTTTAATTCTAAGCTGGAATTTAAATACTTTGAGAGTAATTTGAGAGAGAGCGAACTTGCATAATCTGCTAAAAACTTAATAAACTATCTGTAATATTTTTCTGACTTCTCTTCAACTGGAATTGTAATCTTATTGATTGTTTGGTTAAACATAGCAATGTCTGTAGATTTACATAATAAGGAGGAATCTTCATAGATCCAGGTAATTTATGACTGGATCAACACGAGTATATTAAATAGTTATTAAATATTTTTCTTTTTAGCAAATTTAAAATAAACTGATATCATACTGCTATTTACAGCACTTTATTTCTAAATTAATGTTTGAAATAATAATTATATTTACAGCTAAAATATTGGTCAGTCACCGGTAGGATTGGAGTTGTACTGGTAACGGAACATATACATAAAGCATCAATAGACAATGGAATTCAGTAAAATGACGGAATAATAAGTATCGCGGAACATCACGCAGATGCGAATTTAATGGCGTTGCCTTCTTAAAAAAGAATCATATATCGGGATTTAAAATGGAATTTCCCCACGAATAATATAGTTGTAGTTAGACATATCGTTTGTTTAAAATTTAACTGATTTTTGGTTAAAATAACTAAATTTAAGTATTGAAATGTAATTGAAATTTATTTATGTAAATCATCTTTGGCATAAAGTCTTCGAAATCTATGCCAACTTTTATCATTGACGGCATTTTAGATGAGAACCAAAAAAAAAAAGTATATTGTTCAGCTGTAAGTTTCGTTCAATATTAAGGTGTCAAATATCCTCCTTTTGGGAGGACAGTCCTCCTTTTGTAGGTTCTGTCCTTCCCCGAAAAGTGTCCTCCTTTTCGATATTTTAAAACTAATTTGTTAATCTCTGTATTCAGAGATGCTGCTACTAACTATTATACAAATGTTGAATAAAAAAAACTTTTAGGATATACAAAAGTTAGAATGCTCGCTCTAATACATACACCTGCTATAGAGCGTATTTCACCATTATTTGAGCCTCTCCGTTCATTTTTTTTAAAGTTTAGATAAATGTCCGAAAATTCTTGAATCTTTTTTTTCAATTATGAATTATCGGAGATATTAATGTATTTTGAACTTAATCAAGCATCCATTTTCCACACAACGATTCAAAAGATTGAAGGTGAACATATTTCAGTTACAGAAGTTAGTCTTATTTTGAATGGTTCAGTCCTTCAATATAAATTACGATTTGAAGAAAAATTTAATACTTTAATAATAAAAAGAGAAAATTCGCAAACTAAGAGGAATCAAATCCGGGAATAATGGAGAAGGGCACCAAAGAAATGCAGAACTTTTAACCAAACATGTTTCCAGTATGTCGCAGAATGGTCTGAAACAAATATCACAGGAAAGAAATAACAGTTTTCAATGGTGTTTCTTGACTTCCTCGCAAGTAAATTGGGCAGATATTGAAAAATGTGTTGAGTTCTTATCGAAAGAAATGCCTGATATTAAAATCGATGACAATATTCTGTTTGAAGAAATTAGAAGACCTAATATGTATTTGAATTATGATAAATTAGAACAATGGGAAAATCAATATATAGAAATTGACACAAGATGGGTAAGATATTTAACATTTTCAAAAATAAACACATTCCATATGAACATTTAATTATTCTTGTTGAATTTAGGTTGTATTGCCCTGAAACTAATGCAGCAGTTGATACAATTTTTTTTCCATTGGTAATGATTTTTGGACGAGTGCGAAACTTATGATTTCAATGCCAAATTTGTTTCGGCTCCGTTGAAGGGACGGCAACACTCAATAGTAACAATAATTTTAACTTAAGGGCGCCATCTGTCTTCAAATACAAGTACTTTTTGATCCACTCGCATGAAATACTTGAATATTTTATTAGAGGGATTAGAATAATAATCGCTTATTAATATTTTTGTTAATGCAACTTGCTAGGAACATAATAGTATTTTAATATATTGTTAAAGAACATTTTTAACTCATAGTTCAGGCATAGTTTTAATTTAATCGCCAAACGATGTTTTTAATCCACACTAAATAATTCCGGTAAGGAGAATATGTTTTAATAAAGACATTTCGAGCTCGCGATTTGGTTAAAGGGAAGTAACGGGTACGAGTTGGTTTTAGCAACTTTTAAAAAAGGTTGCCATTACATCATCATGAATGACATCAAAAATCTGCAAAATTCCGAAAACTGATAAATTCTAATTCTAATAATTTTAAAATTTAATGTTTTTAAATACGAATTTTATGATTTGAATAATTTAAAAATTGATTTTGATTTTACAAAAGAATTTATAAATATTACACATAATGAAAATAATGAAGAATTATTTAATGTTTTGTGAGGGGGGGGTATCTTTATTTAGAATTTGAATTTCTCCAAAGGATTATAATTTGTTTACAACACCAAGAACGATGCTAAATTGACCACAATTTCCAGCGAGATTTAAAAAAAGTCATAGATCGCCTTTCAAACCTATAAACATAACATTAGATTTTTTTTCGAAATTGAAATTTTAATCCATGTGCAATTTTGAACATCTACATTTTATCTTTTCACTCCAAGTCATTAAAAAACAAAATCGTACTTTTCAAAAATAAGTGACAGAAAAATTCGAATTAAGTTCTATCCAAAGTTACCAGATTAGTTATCTAAGGTGCGCTTTTTTATAATTATTACTAAATTATTCAATTTATAAGAATTAAAATAAACGACGGAATATCGAGAAATAGACAAGAGTAAACTTTTCCGATATTAAAATTAAAGCAAACGATAAATTATTAACTTGAATATATTTAAGCTAAACATAAATAAAATTAAAGTGGAAGATAAATTATTAAATTGAATACATTTAAGATAAATTTAATTAAAATTGAAGCAAACGATAAAAAATTAAAAAGTGATCTGGTACGCCAAAAGGGATCCAACTAAAACAATAATCCCTTGAGTAGCTAATTATTAAAAGACGGAACATTCCATATAGTTAAGCTATCACAGAGAGCATTAAAATGAATTTAATAAATAAATTTTTTATAAAGAACTAAGTAAAGTATTCTTAAAAAAACATTTGACGCTGAATGCTAACGAATAACAATCAAGATCAATGAATACGTGACTATGAATTGGTAATCTACAAGAAAACTATCCAGGTTACCAAAATGAATTCGCCAAAATGATATAATTATCAAAAAATAGCCCAATTTGGCGTGTACGGGATACTTCATTATAGACATCCTATTTTTAAATTCCTACTATTATATATAGTTCACACTCTCCCTATATATATATCAGTATATATCTTGTTCAAATTTTCTACCGTTAATAAAATATCTTTTATTCATCCACTCAAGTTCAAATACATTTTTTAAAATTTGTAGTGGATGACACTTGATGTTAATACAGTTTTTTCAAATATTAATTCATTAATTAAAATTAATTGGAGAAAATGCAGTTGAGGCCAACCACTTGGCGCGATTTCAAACATTGCCAAACTTGGCGATTTTTTTAGCTCAGCGTTAAGTCCGCGAAGCGGACCAGAGTAGCCACATCAAATTACCGTCAAATAATTCATGTCACCAAATGTGGTTGGGCTAAACTGCATTCCAACCACTTAATTTACCAGATGAAATGAGAAACAAGCCAATGCTTATACCATGCCATTTGTTTTGCAATGGCAAAGTTGGTAGAGCGTCGGCATAGAATCTTCGTGCCTTCGGATCGAATCTCGTCGAAGCATAAAATTTTTTTATTTGATTTTCAAATAATTAATTTTAGTTTTATTTGGAGAAATTTTTTTTTCTTATATAAGATATTTAGTAGGATATAAATTTAGGAATGACTTTCATTTTTTTTATATTACTTGTTTATTTTAAACATTTCGCTACACATTTATCACGTTTGTATTCATCAATTCTCCAATAGGGGGTGCAGTTTGCGGCTGGATTGCAACATTTCTTCCGAATAAATAACTCAATTTTTTCCTTAGTTAACTCTTACGTTTCAGAACAAGGCACCAAACTCCTTACGCATTTGAAATACAATTTGTAAATTAATAAGCCTCATCTGAATCGTATTACATTAATGAAATTGTGCAATTTATTCGAGAGAATAATTCTTCCGAAGTATAATTTAATCAGATGATGCAACATCAATAGGTGTTTTGCAATTAAACTGCTTGTTAGCTTTTTTACGAATAGGAATACTCGAGTGCAATTAATTAGAAGTTTGGTGATAAATATTCCACTTTGATCTCAAAGCAATCTATTCTGGATTAGCTCTGTTCATACTTAATTCTTCTGCCCGTTCTTTGTTGCGACTGACATTGACTGCTCAAACTCCAACACAAGTTAGAGAACAACAAAAGGATATTTGCTGACGCCTGATGGCAACTATAGAAACCAGTTGCAATTCTTTTCGCTGAAGCCAGCTTTCAACAAATGGGGAAACTATTCCATGTTTATTCTCTTAATTAGCACTTCAAAGCATTCACTTATCAAAAGAAGACAGACTTTAAGCATCTACAGATGCTTTTTCGCTGAAGCTGGCTGTTTAATTAAATATTAAGGTCTTACGATTCAGTCAGCTAATGAGAATACAAGAGGTAATTACTAAAAGATTTACAAAGGCGGGGTCCTAATGGTATCGAATAAAATTTTTCAGGTTGATATTAATTCCGAGATCAGTAGGAACGGCTTACTTTCACTAAACGCATTTGAAAAATTCATTACAATTAGATAAAGTGCATTTACGATAAAACGCTTTGCCTTTTTTTAAAGGTTTCCTGTTTGATGCAAGACCTGAAAGAATATCATCATCCATCTTATGTTCAGAATTAAATAAGTCTTTCGTGTTACAATTAAGCTTTCATGTTAAGGTATTTTATCAGTTGTACATTTCATTACTTGAGATAAGAAATTTTTTCGTTTGGCTATCCAAATGTTTTATTTTTTTTAAGGGTAGTAAAATTTAAAATATTTATTTTTTGGAAGATGTAGGATTTTGTTAGATTGTGTTAAAAATTATGAATTATTCGATTGTGATTTTGTATTCAAGTACGTTTTTATATATAAAAAAAATTCTATAAGCTCTAATTGAAAAAAAAAAAAAAAAAAAAAATGTAAGAAAGAAAAAATTAAAGAAAGCTGTAAATAATAGCAAACGACTTTGATTTTAAATTTCATTTTTAAACGATCTTTATATTAATAGGTGCTAAAATGTTGCTTTGAGAAATCGGGTGTTGCCGAGTTCATAAAATTGATATTATAATACATTATAATTTCTTTGTCGCATGGCGATTCATCATCGGGCGCCGCTGTAACATACAAGTACAATTTTTCATTACACTCATACCGATAAGCATAACAATTTATATATATTGTCCATTCTGTTAAAGGAGGTAATTTTAAACGTTTGGCTGGTTGGTTTGCTTAGTTTGCATAAAATGATATGATACCTAGAGAGTACTATTTACACTAGTTTATTACAATTAGTCTAAAATACGAAAGTTAAAATTTATAAGATAAAGTGGTTGCCGCACCTACATTTACTATGGCAATATAACATTTTGGTTGCACCTCGCATGCTAAAAATATTGAAATGTCCTCAGACACGACGTTCTAGTCGAACGTTTTGTAGAGCTCTAATGTCCCTTATATTCAGGAATTTTGAGTTGATTAAAATTGGCCACGCCTTTTCCAATCACATGGGACGTAAACCTTTATTTGGGTTTGGTAGCTGAAAGTAATAAACTAGTTATTGGTCAATGAACACTCTAACCAGGGAAGGGGTCGACGCCTGCAATACTGTACATCTTATGCGGGGGTGTTCTTGGTTTCCAAAAAAATCGGAATATAAAAGATCAAAACAGAAATGTTGCTTGAAAATTCTTACGAGACCAGCTGTCCAATAAGGACCATGTCTGGATCTAAGGGAAGAGCTGAGGGAGCACTAGCGATCTTGCTCAGAGTAGTCGCCGCAAACGCAAGAGATGCCTAAAGAAATTTTAAATGCAATTGATTTGTTTCATACTTCTTAATGCTTTGAATTTTGTGCGAATCGAATTTTAGAAAAGTTTCCTTTTATAAATTTTGATTTCATAGAGATCTGGAATTGCAAATTTTCAAAACATTTCCATGGTGAAAAGTAGAATTTGAAATAGAATTATCCAAATGTTTTTCACTAATCAGTGCTTTATACTGTACTGTTACTAATGTCAGTTTCATACACAATTTACCAGATTTTTAAATAAACATGTAACGGGGAGAGATTTTGGTACGTAATAAACACGCAATTACTTTAACAATTTACACATCATAAATCACTTAAATGCCAAAGCTTTGCATTTATGTCAGTGATCGAGATAAGACAGGGTGTCCCAGATTTTCGCACGAAACTAGGGAAACAGATTTTAAAAATATTTTAATATTTGAGTCAGGGTTATAATATTAAAAAGTGTTGATTGAGCTTCCGATTTGTCATAAAGTTAAAGTGATCAGATAGCATCTAAAAACAATCAAGTAGTCTATTTAAATTAAATTAGCGTCTGAAGAACTAATCAAATAGTTGATTTAAATTGAAAAATCGTAGGATGAACTGAAATAGCTGTTGAAGTTAATTAAATTTGCGACCAAAGAACTGTGATCTAGTTGATTTAAACTAAATTTGTGTTTAATGAAGTATAGTTGATGGAAATTAAAGAACTGAAGATCTATTCACGAAATTACCTAGCCTAACACTTTATATCTTTTAAAAAAATTAATCTTACAATTCTTCCCTCTAAAAATTACATTGGACTATTAATACAAATGTGATCTATTATAAATTTTATTTGTTTTGGTTAACCCCATTATTTTTGCAGTAACTGTATCACAAACTTATATCGTGGAATATTCGAATGTGAAATAGGAATGCATCCATTTTTTATTATTGTTACTCAGGCGATTGTAAAATATAAAGTTGGAAATACATACTTTTTTAGAATTCGATAATAAAAAGACTGGAAAGTATATTCCACATTGTACAACTGATTTCTTTTAAACGAGGCAAAAACTCACATATTGGCATGGAAGAATCTTAAGGAATTAGACTTGTTAAACAACAATTTTAAATCATGGATTCCGATTGCCAATATACATCGGAACATAAGAGAAAAAAATTATTGCCAATTTTAGAATTAAAAATAACAATAAATAGAATATAAGTTTTCAAATTTAAGGCATATGACAATTAAAAACAAGTGAACAAAGATATGCAAGTAAGATAATGCAAGTATTGATTGATTAACTTTTGATGGATACGAAGTTATAAATGCTGTTATCCCTGAAAATACAAGCAAATACGAGAAAAAAAAATTCAATTATTATTAAAATAAGTATTTTTTGAGTTTAAATGTTCAATCATCCGGTAATGTCATTCAGGGAAAATAGTTAGACTTTCACAATAATTTTTCCGTATAAAATTCAAGTACATAAAGCGAATCCATGCAATAATATAATATGGAACACTAATATGGTTAATTATTAACCTCAACCAAATTACACAAGTTAATTTAATTAAATAAATGATCATTATTAGTCATATCTACAGGTACCATATTAGGGCTTGGTATGTTCTATCATGTCTCCCGTTTGCCTTGTAATTTTAAGAATTGGTGAGATGACGAGGTAGAAACATGAGTAGGCACTCCATTTTCGACATCCACGGTAACGTGAGGTTTTGAGCCTCGATAGATTTAGCATGTGTCAGTCACTTTTCACATCGGAACTTTGAGACGAATCAGGAGTTGACAGACATGCACAAGCTGCTCGAGTCGACAAAGTAGACATTCCCTAGGATTAACATTACACTCACGAAATCAAAATGGTCGGTAGACGGGAGCCTTAACCGTAACATGCACAAGCTGCGAACCTAACAACCGTTATCGAAAAAACTGATCACGAACTGCATTATATTTTCAAAAATATAAAGCTTGAAAGAGTCCTAGGTAGCATTTTGAAATGACGAAAGTGATTTTGAACCAGATGCCCACAAGAAAACCTGCGTTTTTGACTACGAAGAATAATTTTTTTTATGTATATTTTAAAATTTCCGTAGATGTATCACACTTCATATATGAAGCAAATGAAACATGTTAGTGCGTGTAAATGAAATTGGTTTGAGGGTAACTAATATCTAGTTATATCGTGAAGTTTTGAGTTATGTTTTCTATATGGGACTTTTTTATGCGATTCCAATTTATCACGTAAAATTAGTTTTTAAAACGTTTTTATGTATTTTACTTGGTATGTGTGTGTGTCATCAAATTTTCGATCGTTAATTTAACAAATTTCTTATCAAGCTAGAGCTCTGAAACTTTGGGAATCGTTCTTACTCGCCTAACAATGCAATATTTAGACGTTTGCGACAAGTTTTAACTAATATTTTCTTTAATAATGCAGTTTAGCCCAACAACTTGATACGACTTCAAAAATTGGCACCAAACTTGTCGATTTTTTTGGCTGAACGTTAAGTCCGTAAAACGGACCAGGGTAGCCACATTGGGCAAAATACCACCAAATAAATCTTGTCGCCAAGGGTGGTTGGGTTAAACTGCATTCCAACCATTTAATTTACCGGATGAATTAATTAATTTTAGTTAGTTTTAACGTTTTTATGTATTTAATTTGGTGTGTGTCTGTGTGTGTGTGTATCAGTGTGTCGTCAAATTTTCTATTGTTAATTTAACCAACTTCTATCAAGCTAGAGCTTTGAAATTTTGGGAACCGTTCTTACTTGCCTAACAATGCAATGTTTAGATATTTGAGGCTAGTTTTAACTAATATTTCAATATTTTTTTTAATAAACTTTACCACCATATAAAAACGTTGGTTTTTATCTCGAATTATTTAATAATGTGTCGTTAACTATATACATTACATCTATTTATGTAATTACAGAATATTGTTATACATTTTCCTTTATGTGGTCTCTATCCCTTGCATAAAAACAGGTTTAAATGTTTATATGTATTTAAATCATAGACATTATTTTTATTTTCATTAAGAATTATAATTTGTCAAGACTCAAACCAAATTTCAGGCAACGCTCTTTATTTCCGCAGAATATGATTCGAATTTTCTTACTTATGTATTATTGAAATTCAAACTTAGCGTAAAACTTCTTACATTATTAAAGTATTTCATTAGAATTAAAACTGGAAACACTCAAAAATAAAACAGAAAAACTACACCTTCTGTTCCCTGATATATATAAACTTATCTTCTAGCAAAATTAATCCATAAATAAACAGGTAAAGTGTCTCGGTAAGGAAAAGATTACTACGACCAAGAAACTCTCTCTTCTAAGAG
Organism: Nephila pilipes; assembly: GCA_019974015.1. Classification (NCBI taxonomy): domain Eukaryota; kingdom Metazoa; phylum Arthropoda; class Arachnida; order Araneae; family Nephilidae; genus Nephila; species Nephila pilipes. The sequence continues at coordinate 97,249 of BMAW01097720.1, read as the reverse complement.
ATTCATTATTAATTCACCCAACGGTCCATTCTTCCAGATTAATCTGGATTCACATTCTCCGCTTATAAGAAGATTAGCGATGCTCTATGAAACATCCTAATCTCTCAAAATGTTTTGGAAACTTTCTGTTTCATAATCCTCCGCTTTCGAGTAAGCCCGTCTCTAAGTTGGAATTTAACTCTATTGAAGAATTCTACGGTTATTCTATCTCTTGGTGTATAGACGAGTTGAAAAGGTCCACAATTTTCGGTAGACTTCTCAACAGAAGTATGGAAATTGAGTTTCGTAGGCAAAGGCAATATATGGTCGAAATTCTCAATATGATCATTGTTATCATAAAAATGTGTATGGGATACCAACATATTTTGAAGAGCCAATAGACGATATATGAATATAAATTGCCTCATGTATTTACAAGACGCTAACACAGCAGATTTGAATGCGGAAAAAAGCTGTAGTTATTAGATCGCTTATATTTGTTTACAGAGATTTGCAGATTTATCAAAAATACTCGTAGAAAGGTGTTCCTGAATTTTAAAATGAGATCGTTTGGACATATATATTTTACGCTTTGTGATTTTTCGAATATGTGGCTTCTGGTTTTTCAAAATTTCAGCTTTTTATAAATCATCTGACATCGAATTCTTTTCACGAAAGTGTTTTATATTTATCGGTGAGTATTATTTTTTTTGAAAATATTTTAAGCATTTAAATTTAAATTTCTTTAGTCCCTAAAATTAAATTTTTTCTGCAATTAGTTTTTTTCTTATTTGTTGAAAATAGGATTTTGTTTCGATTAACACGGCTAATGGAACAAAGAAATAATACTATTGACGTTCTTTGATTACAACAAAATTTAAATTAAACGGAAACAAGATATTTGTATAAAAGCACTTACTTATATTCAGTATCTTCTACAATACGCTTTTTATCAATGCAGACCTGAAAGAAAGGGAAGAATTAAATAACTTTCTTGATGTGTGTTAGAGAAGTTTACAAAACAATTACACAGTTTTTTTTATATTATTTACGATTATAATGTACAAAATTTAAAATTAGATTGTATTAAATTGAAGTGCTTATGTAATATATAAAAGAATCTAAACTAGAATTTAACTGACAGGGCTTAAAAATATTTATTAAATCGAGCTTCAGTTAGGTATTTTTTTAATTATTATTTATTTAATGAATTTTCCATAATCAGTCTAGTGCATTTCTTATTTTATCTGAAAACAAAACAATTCAAATGAATAATAATTAATAAATCAATGTAACGAATAATTCAAAATAATTCATTAATGTATTAAACTATTATTTTGTTATTCTCTTTTTATGATTTCTTTGGTTTAAAATACGACAGAAAAAATTTAAAGAAGGATTGTAATTCATAAACATTTAAAAATTTATTCTCTACATGCAAAAAAATCCAACTCAAGTACCAGTAATATGGTATTGTTACAGCGACCTTGCTGCCGCACACTGATTTAATATTCTAAAGAAATCTTAAACTTTCCAAATATCCTGCGGCTACTTTCGGGATCGATTGTTGAGTGCACTCGAAAAACCATTATTTTGCATTAAAAAAACATGGAAAGAAATTACCGGAAAGCATACATCTTCAGAAAGGTAGTTTCGAAAGTTTCAAGATACGTAATATTTTCACATTTTAGTTAAAGCTGAATTGATATTGAAAATTCTGTACAGTTTTTGTTTTACATAAATTATAGTATTTTTTTAAGAATTAAGTATTTTTACCCTTTTGAATTGATTAACATGTGCTAACATGCTGTTGTCTTGAGAAAATGGCGTCAACAAAAATGTGCTAGTATAAAATAAGGAATACTTGTTGTTAGGTTCAAAAGATTGACATTATAATACATTATGATTACTATAAATACATTTAGTATGCTTAAGGTGTATTTTCATTGCTAAGGTCCAGCTAGCGTTCTTAAAAATTTGTTTAGTTTTTATTAACGTCGCACTAGAAGCAACACGAGGTCTATTGGCGACGGACCTCGTAATTTTGAGCCTCGGTCAAGTGACGAAGACGAAACATGAGCTGGCACCCCCTTCCCCCTCCTAACTTCCTCACCACGCCAATGGGAGGACTTTGGGCCCCGACATATTTAACGTGCATCGGACCTGGCTACACGGCAGGTCTTTAGCGGCCAAGGATCGAACCCACGACAGAACGAAAACTACTGGCCACGAATCCGAAACCATGATCACTAGGCTATCTGCCACAGAAAAAGCTTGTATTGGACTAATTGAAATTTATAGGTTACAGTAAAAAATGGACCATTTAAAAGGTAATTGGAATAAAACATGTTTGTATTCATTTATTGTTGAAAATTAATACTCATAGTTTCCTTCATTGTAGTTATTTAATACTTAAATTTAAAAAATAAATTACTTTAAAAAGTAATAAAAATAAATAAATAAATACAGAATAAAAATGAATAAAAATAATAAAAAATAAAAATATAAATAAAATAAGTCAAGCAATAAAAATAATAAATAAATAAATCATAATCATTTGTTATTAAGTCATTATTATTTAAAGATTTGGAACGAGATTATTTGATTTTTTTTTAGTAATAGAAAATAACTGACTCAGAAATAAAATATGTTACTATCATAGTACAAAAAAATTAAATGATGTAATGATTTTCGTATTAAAAAATTCTTTGTTTGAATTTTTCTTAGAACTGTACATTCTTTTCTTACCTTCAGCTATAGGAACATTATTCATTTTAAAGTTCACAATTTAGCTTAATGTACTTAAATAATTTCCTCAAAAACACAGTGAAGAAACATTTTTTTTTCTTATTTTCTGCAAATTATTTTTTTAAAAAAGAATTGATCTCCATTGTTAATGTACCAATATAATTAATGGTATTCGATATAATTTATTATCCTTCCATACCTCATTTTTTGAAAACAAGACTTCTGGGGAAAAAAACGACTGGACAAATTTTTTAAAAAACGAAGATTAATTAACAGTCCTTATCAAATCAAACGATTTAAAAAAAAAAGGAGAAATATTAAACAAACATGTTAGGAAGCTCGTTAATATAATTGGATATTCCTTTTTTTTTGAAATACTGCATCAAAACATCGGATTATAAAGATATTTCTTACCAATTTATTTATTTAGAAACGAAAGGTTTAATTTGTAGGAATTGAACTGTGTTATTATCTCGTAATTTTGGCGAATATAAGAAGTAAAAATGAAATAAATAACAATTGTTCTGTTTTAATAATTACTAAGTGCGTGAGTATTTTTGTTACAAAAATTATTAAAAATAAAATGTATTTAATGTTTTCAGCATTCTACAATATCCTTTTTGGTACTTACTTATTTTCATTAAGTAATTTATGTAATTTTAAAATTTTAGTTAATGGTAAATTTACTATACGTCATGAAGGTTACAGCATAAAGAAAATTTTTAATGATCTGTAGATAGTAATGTTAGATAATAATAATGTTCAGGTATAATGCAATGAATACCTAATCAATACAACACCTGATTCCTGTATTAAATTTGAAAATAGAAGTACTTTTTTCTTTATCTAAAGAATGTAAGTGTGATATAATAGTAATTTTATCCTTTTAAACTAAAAACTTAATAATTAATACTCACTATATATCGAAATTATTGCCCAGTTAACTAGTGGTTCAGCGAGTCGTTGGTTCGAACCCTAATGCTTTTAAAGACCTGCCGTGTATCGAGGCTGATCCACGTTAAATCTGGCCGATATTCTAAGTCCTCCCTGGGGAAGGGGGGGGGGTAATGTCGAAGTTCGAATAGGGACTTGCCTGCTCAGATGTCATCCTCGTCTATTGATCGAGGTTCAAAATTACTAGGTCCGTCCCAATAGCCCTCATGTTGCTCCTCAGTGCGACATTAAAAACAATTGCAATCACGTCACAGTTCGATTTACGAATTTGTATCTGATTAAGAAGAAAGTACTTGGAAGAGTGGTTTTGAATAGTTACCTACTGCTCCATTAAAATAGAATTGTATTACTGTGTCTATTTATTTTCATTATTATTCACAGAGCTATGGGGAAGAAACGTATTTTAAGGCCCGAGATGAAAACATAAGGTTCTACAGGAGCTATTGACCTAGTAATTGTTTATTAACATTGCGCTTAGAAGCAGTAAGAGAACTATTGGTGGCGGATCTCGTACTTTTGAATCTCGATCTCGTAATGAGGATGACATCTGAGCTGGTACCTCCCTTTCCTAACTTCCCCATCACACCAGAGGAAGGACTAGGAACCTCGACAGATTTAAAGCGCATCGCCCCAGTGAGTCTTAAGTGGAATCAGGACATACGACTCCAAGGAAACAACGCCAGTCCACCTCCCTTAAAACCACCTCCATGACCACTAGGCTACCACTGTTTAGTTTTTTAAAATCATGTTGATAAATAAGCACATGATACAAATCACAAGAAACAGTGCTTTTTTGTCGTCGATTTTGATTTTATTGTTGATTAATGTTGTCGTATTGAGAAGTAACACGAGAGAGGGTTATTGGCGATGAAACTCTTAATTTTGAACCTAAGTCAAATAACGAGGAATACATTTGTATGAACACTTCCTTTTCCTAACTTCGACACAACTCCGACAGGAGTACTTGGAGCATCGACTTAATTTAGCGTGCTAGAGCCCCACCACTAAATGGAAGGTCTTTAGTGGCACCAGGGCTCGAATCAATTACTTGACGGAAATATCGCTGGATGCGAATACGCGAGCAGGACCACTAGGCTACCATGGCCACAATCAATGATAAAAGCTTGGATTTATAGTGTCTATCGGTAAAAATACATGCGCCGATGAAAACTATTTCTAGGATATCGAAACAAACCAACTCTGCTATGATAGAGATCAACACTCTTGTTCTATTCTAGAAGTTGGAAGTTTTTCTGAAGCTGTATATTACTTGTATAACACTTTAATATTAGCAAGCATTACACCATCAAATTGAACCTACCAACATAGACAAATTTCTGCAACCTATTTATACTTTATTGAAAGCCTTAAATATCGAAATATTTAGTGATACTTCTTTTTACTTTTCAGCAGGTCGTGAAATGTATTAAGCTAGTTGGTAGATGAAACAATTATAAGCCACCTCCCCTGAAAATAGCATTGCTTTACTCTCAAAATACGATCTTAGAATTCGTTACTTGAGCCAGATTTGGTTTAGTTTTATTAATGTCGCATTAAAAGCAACATGAGGGCTATTGGCGATGGACCTCGTAATTTTGAACCCAGGTCAAGTGACGAGGACGACACCTAATATGACAACTTCCTCTCCTAATTTCGACACCACGCTTGCAGAAGGACTTTGGGCCTAGACAAATTTAATGCTCATCAGTTCCAGGTATATGGTAGGTCTTTAGTGGCATCGAGGCTCGAGATTCGCTTAGTTTAGTTTTCATAAACGTCGCACTAGAAGCTACAAGAGGGCTATTCGCGACGGACCTCGTAATTTTGAACCACGGTCAAGTGACGAGGATGATATCTGAGTTGGCATCCCCTCTCCTAACTTCCACACCACGCCAACGAGAGGACTTTGGGTCACGACAGATTTAACGTGCATCAGCCCCGACTACAAGGCGGGTCTTTAGCGGCCAAGGATTGAACCCGCGACTGAACGAAAATTGTCGGTTACGAATCCGAAGCCATGACCACTAGGCTACGTCGGCCACATCAAGGCTCGAACGCATGACAAACGAAAACTCTCAACTGCGACCATGACCACTAGGTTACCGCAAGAAGCATTGACGGCATGTTAACTTATAATAATAATAATAATTTATACTTAACCCCTTGATGCTACTAACGGAACAGTAAAAAAATTTCGTTTTTTCGAAAGGGAACAGACATTTCGATATAAATAATTTATGAAAATAGGATAATCCTTTGGATGCTGAAGAAATATTATGAAACATCATTTTTTTTCTCAAAAATGTAGAAAAAAAAATTTCTTCTGAATTATGATATAAAGAATAAATGAAGCGGTAGATAATTTTAATTTTATCTGGGTTCTTTTGATTAAGAATTATCTTAGAGTGAGTGGCTTAAAAAAGTTAACGCCTAGTTAAATAGAGAATGCAGTGAAAGATATATGTTGCGAATAGTAACACTCAATTCATAAAAGAGAGGGGAACATAAATCTGCTTTTGTGGTTAGAGAATATGTTACTTAGATAAGCTCAATTATTAATTTTCTCAGATTTTAAACTAAGTATTTTAACCCGTTTTCATACATGTATATCGCATTAGACGAGAAATAAAAATATTCCTTTACATAAAATCTAAAATATCTTTGCTGAGAACTCTAGATCGTTATCGTTGTTACAGCTATTTTATACAATAATATGCTTCCAAGAGTTAGAACATTCTAGACTTTAAGTGCTATGTTGTTGAGTGTGTACGTAACTCACACCCGAACTTATCAAGACAGATTTACTAGGGCTTTCGTAATCTCTGCGAAAAGTTATCTTAGCACGGCTTGTTAACTATACTTAGATTTAGTTAAGCTCGGTTTATTAACTATACAAGGTAGTGGTTAAGAACTTGTTCCATGTAGAGGAGGAGCAGTTTATGTTACCATAGGGGTCATTGCAGCCTAAATGTCCATGTCTGGCCAGACGTAATTTATCGCATATCTTCGGACGAGACTAGATCTCTTTTGATTCTGCTAATGGGGGTCGATTTTCTGTTTTCTGCACCCTGAAGTATGTAATAATTTGTATAAGAATTAATGGGCCTTCTGGGAAATTGCTCCGCGTGAATTTGTTAGAACTCGTGTAGAACTGGAATTTAAACCACTGTAAATTCTGTTATACCGCTAATCTGATTTTAAAGTGAGAGTTTTATGAAGTTTCCCAGCTTTAAGGTTGTCTTCGTCTAGCATTAAAGGATGGAACACAAATTAAAATTCTATTTTGAGATAGGTAATTGTTCCAATATTTAATATTATGTTTTGACTTATATACACGTGTATAAAAATTTTTTTAAGTCAATTCCTACTTATGTTAACGAAGAAAACTTTTGTTTTAGTTATTTTTTATTAAATAATTACAATTAATATAAATATATATGCATATGACAGAATCACAATATTAAGTGGCAAAAGAAACTCTTTTCTCCAAAGATCTATACGTTTCGTCACTGACGCTATTTATTTATATCCTGCTAAATATCTTATACAAGAGGAATTTTTTTTTCTCCCATATAAAACTAAAATTAATTATTTGAAAATCAAATAAAAAAAATTTCTGCTTTATCGAGATTCGATCGGATGGCTTGAAGATTCTACGCCGACGCTCTACTGACTTTGCCATTGCAAAACAAATGACACAGTAGAAGCATTGGCTTGTTTTTCAATTCATCTGGTAAATTAAATGGTTGGGATGCAGTTTAGGCCAACTACCCTTGGTGGCAGGAATTATTTGGTGGTATTCTCTTGGCTAATTTCCTTTTACCATATGCTAACGTTTTTTTCCTGTTAAGTTCCCGAAAAAGTAGAATTATTCAAAAAGAATATTAATTTCTGTAAAGTAAGTATATGTTTGATTCCCAAGATCCATAGAAGCATTTATTATAAAAAAAAATACCTTCTTCGAATTCCTAATGCACTTTTATTTCCTAATCAAAACGTTCTTAAATACAAACCATTGCTAATGTTAACAACAAAAAAGAATAAAAACAGACGATTCTGTCACTAAAATAAATTATTTAATCACATATTAAAATGAGAGCTTAGGATAGATTATTAAAGCAGACAATAATATTCTGTTTGGATATTAGAGTAAAACCAGACAATAAAATATTGAATTAAATATTTTTTAGAAATGTAAATATACTTTAAGTAAAATAAATGTAATTAATATAACCATAATATATTATAATATCAGTCTTTTGAACCTAATACCATGTATTCTATATCTTATGCCCACGCATTTTGTTGACGCCATTTATTCAAAGTAACATGTTAGCATGCGTTAATAAGATAAGAATACTAAAAACAAAAAGAAAGATTATTGAAATCCATTGGTGATATTCGCTGCTATATGAATATAGGATTTTAATTCAAGATTGGGTTGTAGGATTATTCCTTTACCATCTTCGAAAAGACTTCTTCAGCACCTAACTACAGCCTTTCTATTACCTTTCCCATTCCTTTCGAAGGTGCCACCACTTAGAAGTCCTTCCGCTCTACTGCGCATCCAAGAAGGGAATCCTACCATAAGGTGTTCGTTCAATACCAAATCTTTCTTCCTCCCTGAGAGTGACCCCCTTCATGTCCTGAGGAATGGATTTTTATAACCCACTTCCACCCCCGCCATTCGGTTGTTTTATGGCGTCGCTTCCGTTTGTAGCAGTGCCGCGAGTTCTCTTGTAGAACACGACGGGGACCATTTGTTGGGGCAAAAGAAAAAGATGATGACGCGACATTGTTTGTCTCTCATTGCTTGTTGCTCCGGAAAGAGGTGATTTTCTCCCACAATTTCAGCGATTTATTGTTCGCCTTCCCTTCACACGCACGGAAAGACGCGGAAGGGGAAAAAATATAAAGGGTTGTTTCTTTACCGGCTGAATTCTTCTTTCTTTCCGTGTTTTCTTTTGTCCCCGGGTAACTTTCGAATCGATCACCCTTTGATGGAATTCGTAGATGCTGAGGGAATAGGATGGCGTAGTAGTAATGGTCAGGGGGACTTGTGTTCTAACCCTGTTTTGTTCTAAATCATCAATAACGGTGTTGTCGCTTGGGTATAAGCGTACGGAGTAATGGCGGTCAAATGATTTAGTAATTGATGATTTTTTTGGCTATTTTGAATCGTTCATCTGATTTCTTTGTCAGATTTGAGATAAAAAATTATTTTAAGATCTCATTTCTATATTTTCAATGCAATTTCGGACTCATACAAAACACTAATAGAGAATTATTTCAATGAAGCAAAAAGAAGTATATCTGGATGTGGCAATCTTATAAATTTTGATTGGATTAATGTGCAATGTAACAATTTACAGAATGTAACATTTTGTCAAAATAGGTGCTCTTTGAATGGATAAACCCTAGACATTCCAGAACCATATACCTTTCCAAAACTTCGATCAATAACTCTAAAGATCAGAATGTATTTTAGAATGATTTTATTCCAGAGTAGATACATCTGTAACGCATAAATATATATGCAGTGTCTCAACCAATTTCTAAACTTTTGTGTAATCAGATTCAAATTAATTTAAAACTATTTACAATCCTGATAATATTCTATACATTCTTCCTAACCCTATTTGGCTCTTTGGGTTGTTTGGTTTCGCTCAATGATAAGATACCTCGAGAATACTATTTAAATAATTTATTGAACTGAATTTAAAACATTAAGGTTAATATTTACAAGATTAACTGCTTGGCGCACCAATATTTGTTATGCAAATATGATATTTTCGGTGCAAGTCGCTCACTAGATAAGTACTACAGTGTCCGCGGTCCCGATGTTCTAATGGAACATTTTATAAATATCTCACGATAGATTATAGATATCTCTCTTCTTTTCGGATATGTTGTGTGGAATGGAATTGGCCACGCCTCTTCCAAAATTACTGAGACATATTCTTTTCTTTTGGTTGGATAGTGAATGTAATAAACTGAGCTATTGGTCACAAAAGACCCCAACCGGGACAGGAAATGACGCCTGCAAAACTTAGTATCGGATTCGGGAGTGTTCTTGGTTCCCAGGAGAATCGGACTCTATAAGGTCAAAGTTCAGGAGAAACAAAAATGCTGCTGCCCTTTCACACGAGTCCAGCTACCATTAATGAAGAACTTTGTTCAGAGGTAATGGGGGGGGGCACTAACGAACTTGCTGAGTGTGGTAACCACACATAAAACTTTTTAAGACCTTGATCAACAACTTTAAGGATCATACTTTTGATTGAAATGACCCTTTCTTAGACATTAATCTAAGTACTACATATCTCGGGAGAAAAGAATGTAACTTGGATGTCTCCTTTTCTTCCTCAGCAGTTGCTGCTACTTTCTGGCTAGCATGCGAAGTAGTACTAATCGTCCGTTTTAAACGGTATGCTTTCGGTTCCCGAAAGAGGAAGAATGCTTTCCTGCAATCTTCTCGTATTGTAAGAAAAAGCAAAGTAAACTTGTTTCTAAGGCCGCTCGTTAAATCAGCTACGCACTCCCTGCCTTGTTTTACATTCAAGTCCATAGATATAATGTTTGATGACGTTGTTCTGATAGATTTTGTCATTTTTGCGTCGTCTGAAAGTTGCTGTTGTTTTAATTGACGTCATGCTTAATATAACTTTTCCTGTCGGGGAAATCAATGTACCCGAAGATCCAAGCCATACCATGTCTATAAAGCCGAGATGTACCAGGTCTTGTTCTACCATTACCTAATTTTACCCCATCAACACAAAACATTTCGAAATTGCTCCTATGATGCCAGCAGCGTATATGATCCACAAGTGAAAGCCAATTTGCTTGGGAGTCGTGGCAGAAATTGACACTGAACATCCGAATGAATTAACATGATTTCTCTGCCTAAACTTCCTATTTGTTTCTATATGTTTGAAATTTGACTGAAAAATTAAAATAAATTGAAAAATATTGTTAGGGTGTGTTTGTGGCTTTTTTTCCTCTCTAGGCACTCGATTTTACCCGCCTCTACTGCAAAAGTTGTACTTTTGGGTAGAGGCCGAAGGCTTAATCCAAATTAGAATGATTATTGATTACTAGTTAACTTTTATCAAACAAATAATATTTTTCAATAGCCTCCGTGTGCACGATTACTGTTATGTCTGTATTTGCTACATTTTGAGAAGTAGGAGGAAATTGCTCATCAACTAAGGTATGGTACCTTGTTTGACCCCTCATTCCTCCATATTAATGTTCAACGCACACGTAACGTCTAAATCCAGGGGCTCACAAAGTGAGCACAGCGATGTTTTCACGGCAGTGACGCGGAAAATAATTTTTTTTTTTAAATCTCTTACTTATAATTAGTCGTGTTTTTACAAAGAGTAGGGGACAGTATAAACACCTAGGTTCAAAAACGGTGTCGTGAGTAAAAAAGTTATGAACCATTGTTTTAATCAATAATTAACTCTTTGAAATAGGATTCAAATTAATTAAATATTATAAGCAATTCATCAATTTTTAAATTCCTACTATTAGCTCCTACTACTATCTCACATTTTCAATCGTGTTCAAATACAATTTTTAGACTTGTAGAGGATGACACTTGATATTAATACAGTTTTTCAAATATTAATTCATTTATTTAAATTTAATTAGGGAAAATGCAGTTTAGCCCAACCACTTGGAGCGATTTCAAAAATTGCCAAACTTGGCGATTTTTTTTTGGCTGAACGTTAAGTCCTCAAAACTGACCAGGGTAGCTACATTTGGCAAAATACCGCCAAATAATTCCTGTCGCTAAGGGTAGTTGGGATAAACTGCATTCCAACCATTTAATTTACTGGATGAATGAAGAAACAAGCCGATGCTCCTACTATATCATTTATCTTGCGATGGCAAAGTTGTCAGAGCGTTGGCTTAAAATCTTCATGCCTTCGGATCGAATCTCGTCGAAGCATAAAATATTTTTACTTGATTTTCAAATAATTAATTTTAGTTTTATATGGGAATAAAAAAATTGCTCTTATATAAGATATTTAGCGGGATATAAATTTAGGAATAAATACCGTCAGTTACGAAGCGTGTAGATCGCTGGAAAAAAATTTCTTTTGCCACTGAATATTGTGATTCTGTCTTATGTATATACATATTTATAATAATTGTAATTATTTTATGAAAAGTAACTAAAGTAAAAATTTTCTGTGTTAACTTAAGTAGGAATTGACTTAATTTTTTTTATATTACTTGTTTATTTTAGTGTCGGTAGCTATCTGAGTCATTACGTCTCAGGCTTTGTACTGCAGATGTTTTTATCTTGGTATTGATAAACATTTCTTAAAAATGCGCTAATTGTTAAAAGGAATATTGTACAATAACAGTCTATTTGGTCCGTTACATGTACCGAATATATTTTACAGAATGAATTATTTTTTAATGATTCGAATTAATTTCTTCACGCGCGAATTTCATTCAAATAGGTTGTTTCATACGTATAAATGCGAGTATCCTATTTAAACTTACGTATTGGATTCAAGTTAACTTTCATTCTATGTTGAAATTTCTATTCGACAAATAGTTCGCTCTAGAATCGATCGAATCAATCGAAGAATTATTTCAAAAGGATCTTTAAATCTAACAGATTCTTCAATAATCGGATGAGATACTCAAATCAATACACGAACATTAGACAGTCGTATTTTCAAATAACGATTTATTTTGTACGTCGCATCTGTCATAGAACACTAATAACTATTCCAAAAATACAAACATTCTTAAGTGCAAAACCGATGCTAAATTTGACGACAAAATGAATCAAATCAAACGACTCTGTGATGAGATATTAAACATGTTTTCTGAATTTTAAGTAAATGCAAGCGATAAGATACAAAAGTAGATAATAAATTATTAAAGCAATCGGTAATATTCAAGTATTAAAATTAAACACTGGGTGAGAGAGACCGTCCAAACGCTCACAGCACGCTCTCTTCATTTCAGTAATTTTTCTTTCTTTCACGGCTTCTTCACGATTTATTTAATGTAAAATAATGAGATTTATGCATTTTTTTTGCGAATCTTAGTCATTTGATTATCATGGACGAGTGTTGCTCGTCATTTTACAGTTTGACCCAGAATTATTCTGACGAATCACATCTCTCATTTGTGAAGAAGGGACTAATTAAAATTCATTTTATAACCGAGATATAGATACGGAAGAAAATTTTCTTAAAAATTCAAACTATACGGTTGTAAAACATAACGTTGATTATATTGCACCAAAATAAATTTTCTTCTAAAATTTTAGATGAATGTTGTATATATTTCCGAATATAAACCGATCGGTGTATGTAATATAAATGATGCCAGTTGGAGTGAGAAAATTATGGTCCCGCTTCCCTCTTTGTCGAAAAAGGGGTGGTCAGTGTAGTAAGGCAGAGGAAACATGTACTCACCAGTGAATAGGAGTGAAAACGAGCTCCGAGATAGACGGTGACGAATGAATAAATGTAATTGTTATTTACTAAAGACTGGGTCTTTACTAAGTCTAGTTAGAGTGAGAAAAGGCCACAATACGTGAACTTAGGAATTACGGTGCAAAAGACTGAAGGGAAGTTTTTCTTTTCTTTCAAAAATCTACCCAAGATTCAAATCTAGTATATAAGCCGAAATGAATAGCAATCTTATAGATTTCTTGTGAAGGGAATTTTATAACGTTTTTTTCCTGCAATGTAGTTTAAAATTTCCTGAATTTTATGAATGAATTGGATCTTGGGATTCTAACACGGACTGTAAGGTTTTTCCATTTCTCCCCGCCCCTTTTGCATAAAGTCTGCATTCAAAATATCCAAAATGTAAGCTAAAAAATTTCAAGTAATATTGCTCTTTCAATGTTATTTTTAAGTGCGCGTAATCTACGTATTAAGTTTTAGAACTTTTTCGTTAACCGTTTCAAATTTCGCCTACATCATGCTTTTCGTTTTGGTGAAGGCTCAACACACACAAATTAGTAACATAAATACTTTTGAAATTAGAACAATTCCTTTTTCTTAAAAAGAATGACAATTTCATGTAGAATTATCTTCCACGTAAACGTAAATTTGTTATGTTTGGTTATTCACCATTTTCTTTTCACCAACTTCGGAGAGTTTTTTGTAATTTGAATAGTATAAAATTACAGTTCCTTCCCAAACAAAATGAAACGTAAGTAGAAAAATTTGATGAATATAAGCAGTGTACTGAATTGAGTTACAGATATACTGATATATAAACGAAATAGAATTGAATAGAAAGAGAAGGGAGGTAGAGGATCACAACAAGTCGATAAGTGTTGCAGATTGGAAAGAATCATTGTAATTAATCGCTTGAATCGAAGGTAGTTGGAACTGACTTAATATTAGAATAATAGGAGTCGAATTTGATAAATAATTGAATCGGAATGTGTTGTTTGGTAAGCTACGAGCAATACTTAATAATTAAAATGTAATCTAGGATTAAAACCGAATTAAGATGGATTAGAGAGAGAACGAGAGAGAGAGAGCTCTTGCATATTCTTTTTAGATAACAAACTGCATTGTCTTTCTCTTACGTATCTTCAATTGGAATTTGAACTTATAGAATAGTTAACCAGACTTTAAGTTGGTTATTGAGTGTTGATATAATGAAGAAAATATGTTACATAAACTTAAGAAATAATGGGTTACATTTGGCGAATTATTGCATGTGCACGGCTAACTGAAAATCATCAACGTTTTTGGCGAACTGATAGATCAGTACACAAGCCAACCCCAACAATGTAGCTTAAAGAAGTTTCAAAAATTCTCTCGGATTATCCAGAAGGTAATCTGTATACTAGTTATTCTTTGCTGAATGTTTTTTATAACATAAACGTAAAGGTATACGTCAACTAATTCGTGGCCGGGATAGCCTAGTGGTCATGGCTTCGGATTCGTGGCCGGCGGTTTCGTTCAGTCGCGGGTTCGATCCTTGGCCGCTAAAGACCCGCCGTGTAGCCGGGGCTGATGCACGTTAAATCTGTCACTGCCAAAACTCCTCCCGTTGACGTGGTGTGGAAGTTTGCGGAGGGGGTGCCAGCTCAGGTGTCATCCTCGTCACTTGACTGAGGTTCAAAATTACGAAGTCCGTCAGCAATAGCCCTCGTGTTGCTTCTAGTGCGACGATAATAAAAACTAAATGTCAACTATTCTATATGAATCATAAAATACATCAACTTTCTCAACATAATTAGACTTCCAGTAAGATGAAGCTTTCATATCGGAACTTAAGACTCTCAATCAGTGATAATTACTAATCTAATTAACAATATTTTTCGATCACGAAGATTGGAAAAAGTATTTTACAAATCTTCAAACCATTCATTTTTTTGAAATTTGTCATAACTTTTCGTACTAAGAGTTGTTTTCGTTTTGATAGTAAAAACAAAAATGAATTCTTTCCAAAAATAATCTCTATTTCTCAATATATGTAGGGAATGATTTTCCATCCTTGCAACAGCGAACAATGAAAATTTCAAACCTGTCTTAAGACTTGTCGTATTTGTTCGATTCACTGACTTGAAGAATTATATAGAAAATTTATTTTCTAGCTTACAAATTTAAATAAATCGAAACAGATAGAAATCTATTCGTCTTGTTATTTGTTACTTTTTACACATTTCTTCTCTCGACACGTTTCTAATACTTTTTAAAAATATTTTTTGTTAACTTCTTAGCATTTTTTATTTTTTATTTTAAGAAGGAATTTTTTCTCACAGATTTTTGCATTAATAAAACAATTTGAGTTATAGCTTACTTATTAAAAAACAATGTTTTAACAAGCAGATTTTAATATAGTGGATTGTCTTTATTGCGTGAATTTTTCCTTCTTTTCTCCATACAAAACACATTACAAAGACATTACAAATTATTTGTTCTCATTTTTCAAAAGAGAAGATTACTCTTAATATTTTCCCATAAAAATTAACTGATAACACTGGTACATTCATATTTAATACTGCAATACATTGCATGGCGCATACATGTCTTTGGGCGTTGCCAGTTTTAAAAGTTTCCTGTAAAACTATATATTTTTATGCGTAATGAATTTTCTTGCAAAAATAGACATAATGACTTCCTGAAACCATTAAATATATGTTACGTTTTTTTCAGGTCATTTCGGGGCCATAATTCTAAACTAATTGTCCATTTAACTTTGAGAAAAATAGAATTTTTTTTGTGTGTGGATGAACATGGCAGGAATAATTATTTCCCATATCTTTCATTTTCAGTTGGAAACAAAAGACTTCTCCGAATCATCAATAAAATTGGTTCTGACATAATTTATAGATTTTTTTTTGTTTTGAAGTCGAGATCTAAAAGACCCTGACTTTCAATTACTTATAATTTTATTATTGCTTTTAATAATATATTGTATTTTAATAATTTGCGAAGTTGGTTCTTAAAATACTTGTTTTTTGTGTACAGATGGCGTTGCTAAAGCAAATTAGTGTGAATATTGTGGGCATCTATCTGTTAAGCGGTGCCAAAACAAAATTTGGCACTTATTTATAGGTTAGGTTTGATTTCGAAGTTATTTGCTTCGAAATCAAAATTAGTTGAACCATTCTGAATTGTTGTTGTCAGTTTGTGTGGAGTTGTCTCAATCAATGAGACTGAATTCATCATTAAACATAGGAAATCATACAATAATCGAAACAGTAGATTACTCTGGTGAAACTGTTCGAAAGAAGGCAAAGACAGTCTCCTCTTCCAAAAATGTTATGGGAACCTTTGTTTTTGTAATATGAAGAGCGTTATACTCATGGACTTATTAAAAAAAGGGAAAAAAGATAAATGGATAATAGTAAAGTGACTTATCCCTTTCCTATTTCCCATTTCCAATATCCATTCCTATTCTGAACATGGGTTTATTTGAGTCACACTCGTATTTCTTTGAATAGAATGTAGTGGCCTTGGTCACTTAGGAATAATGGTCACGAACTCTCGGCTGGCTTTATTTCGTGTGTGCGAGTCCTGATGCACTTTAAATTTGACGAGTCCTTATGTTGGCGAGTTTTGGAAGTTTGGATGAGGAGCTAGTATTTTCCCGATGATCAAATTTACGAGGTCCATCTTTAGTAGCCCTCGTGTTGCTTCTAAGTGTGAGATTAATACATAATCGCTTGAACAGAATATTTTATTTAACAACAACAATAAGGAGGAAAAATTTTTGAAAGGAATATTTATTTATGTTGGTTTATGTTCATACATACTAATTCTTATATATACTTAGAAAGAAATTATTAGCCATTTATAGGTTTCTCTACAATTATGATCTTGCACGTTTCATTACATATGCTTTATGAATTGTATTTAAATGTTAAGCTTATTTTAAATATTGCGTTAGCTTCCATACAATTAATATCTTATGTATTTTGATTTAGCAGTAATACAATTATTCCTTTACATCAGATATACCTTCTAAAAAAAGTATTGCTGCAGATAATTTTGTTACAAAAATTTCCCGAATATTCATGTTAAGACCTTTGTACATTAAATTCGAAGGAAATTACCAAACCGAATGTTTATCATTACCTGGATATACAATGTAAAGTGAAAGTTGCATGAAATAATATTTATTCTACATTGTTGAAAAGTCTTGTGAGGGTTGTATTTTTTTTATCCGGAGCTCTAGTACATTATAGAAATATAAGTAAATCTATAACAATTCTTAGATTTTCGAGTTTATTCCGAGCATTTATCTATGCGTGTAGGAAAGGATACAAGGATACATGTAATAAATTTCGAAGAAATTCGGTATGAAGGATTGTTTTTCTTTCAAATGAAATCTCACGTAGATTCTAATGCTAACTGGAAATCAATATCGTTTCGAAGAAATATTTGTATGGAAATGGTACAAGTTCACGAGAAGTTTTAAAGAAAATTACTTAGTTCATCATACATAAATTTTGGCTAGATGCTATTTATTCTAAATATTTAATGGATCTATTTATATGTTTTGGATGTTATTTTGAGGGACAATGTGCAGTATATAAAATATGCAAGGAAAAAAATACGGGCAAGAAAAAGAATGCTATTTTTTTTTTTAAAAAAAAAGGCACAGATGGAATTTAACACAAAAATTAAGTCATATAATGATGCTAATACTTGAGGAAATGTATGCATACCAAAATAATTCATATATATGTTTGGATTCATCCACATTAATTTAAAGAATATTATAATATGCTTACCAGTGTATGATTTGTTTATTGTATTAACGAAGTTCTATTGTCTTAAACTAGTTTTACGGAAATTTATATATATATATGATAACTTGTAAATTTAGTTTATTTCCTCTTTCTTTTTATTTAGATAATAAATATTCATAGCGCTAAGTTTTTTAAAATGAAAAAATATTTTGACCTCTACTTTTAAGTTGAGGCGGCTCTCTTCAACAACAACGTCGGAAGTTAAAAAACACTTTAATAATTAGCTCGAGAGAGACGTCTCTTTTAATCTAGTTGGTAAAGGCGCAACAAATAGCGACGGATCAAATTTTCTTCGGACCTAATAGAACAGAGTTCAAAACAGCCACTGTTAACCAAGGGCAAGAAAACTTCTCCCCTTCCTCTGAGTCGGAAAAACATCCAACCGAAGAGGTGATCCATGGCTTGAACACTAGATGGCAGCGTAGCGTAGAGCTACTGTTTGCATATTTCCCCGATGTAAAAACAACTTGCATCTGTGTCTAACTAAAACAACCGCACGTAAATTACGACTAGTGTTATAGCGGGTACGGTGCACGTGTCGATGAGACCCGCCACTCACCTAGAGATTGCCGATGACGTCAAATGGAAAACTATTCCACGGAAAACTGAATTCAACTGGGAGGAGATGAATATCAATTGTAATAATGGCTGAAAAATTGACCTTCAATTCAAGCATCACACCGAATGCAAGTGAGTGAACTTTGAGGCAAGTTGAATTTATTCAATAATTAGTTTTAATATTTTATTTTATTTTTTAACATTTTTTTTTAAATTTATCATCTATGATTAACAAAAGACAGTATAAGCAATGCTCCCTTTACATTGGCGACGCATTTGGCGATTTGGCGAAAACCTTGGCGTAAATTTAATTCTTTAAATAATTAGTTTTAATCAATTAATTTTTTTTTTTACTTTTATTAAACTATCGTATTGTTATCCAAAACAATCTTTTTTTTGAAAATTTCAACTCAACTGAGCTCTTTAAAGCTTGAGAAAAAAGTTTTTAAAGTTTTTCCCTTACATACAATGTGAATGGCAGAAAACACTTTAAAAAGACGCTTTCGTTTTTAAAATTCATGTATTAGCATTTGCATAATCCTGTATTATAAGCAACTTTTAAAAATAAATATTAATAAAATGTTTTAATAGGCAGAGATGAACGTTTTGAATTAGTGGCAGTGCTTACCATAATCCTAATACCAACCAGTTTAATCAAAGTCTCCAAACTAAATTTAATTATTTCCCTTAACTAACTAAGCTTAAGGTATCCAATTCTGATACTTCTGCAACATAACCATACAAGCAGAATGGATGTTATTCTGTAAGCTATCCTTTCGATCTCTGGATATGCAAGTCACGCTAAAGCTGATTATAGTAATAATTTTGTTGCAGTAAGTATAGTACGATCAAACATGCACACCATTTAACATATGTTACGGTAGAATACAATGTGCGACAATATCAATTAGGAATAAATAATTCAAGAGCAGAATGTAGGAACGCGTGTACATATTAGAATTCGACGGAGTATTATTTTCTCCCACTTGCAATACCAGATAGAATGTGTTCCCGTCTATAATTATGCTGCAATACACATCTAATTATGCAGATGAGAGAAATATGGTAATTTCTACAAAGATTAAACTGTGTTTGCCTTCAAAGGAAGGATTTTATTATATTGAAATTAATAATAACATACAAGTCGAAAACATCGGATATAATGTCGGGAAATGGTATAAATTGTTTCGACATGAAGACAGTGAGATTTTAGCAGGCGTGTAGTTCGAATGAATCGAATTGTACGCATTAATTTAAATAAAGCTTGATTAAATTAAATTCTACCTCGATTAATGCATAAAATATACTGTAGTTTAGAATTAGAGACAAATGATATTAATTATTTAAAATTGAGGAAAGAAATATCATGAAAAAAATTAGGTATTGTTATTAGGCTGATCGACTTTCAAATGAAAGAAAGGTCTTTGCAATTAATCTGCAAGTTCTTTTGGAATAAATCTATATTTTTATTTTGAGATTCTATGTAGATAATACAATAACTATCATTTAACAGCGCTCAATGAATACCAATAAATAAATTCTCTACGTTGCAAGAGCACACAATTATAGATTCAAATCACGCAATCACAAGAGACTTTTTCATTCGTCTAGGGGCATCTAGTATTAACACCAAATTTTTCCATTTGGCGATCAAATTAGTACCCGATCTGTTGCACTGACCACTTGTTCTGCATTACTTTCTTCCGAATTCACATCTTGACAGTAAAACTATTTTTCCAATCATAATTGTCATTTTGCAGGAGAGTCAACAAAGTTCAAGTTTTGAGCGTAACTATATATAGCGTAAGAAAAAAAAAGCAATAGAAAATTTTCTTAAAAGAGAACATTTCGCAAAACCGTTACATAATAAAATTAACAGATATTTTGAGCCATATTATAGACATTTTTAGATATTAATTCCAGAATGAAAAAAATTGCAATGTTCACTATATTTTGAAGTAGTTGAAGTAGTTTTCAGTTCGAATAATAATGAGGAGACTACAATTAGTCTCAATGATTTGATTTCTTAAGGATAATAAGAATATTATGCATTCAGTGACACTGTGAAATAAATGTTTAATGCTGTGAAATCAGTTGATTTTTATAAATCCTTTCTGGCTGAAAATTTTTTTTTGTTGAAAGAAATTTACTGAAAAAATAATCTTTATACTTGGATCGACACACACACACACACACACACACACATACGCTCCAAAGACTATAATAGAAGATTCCATTACAAGAGCGAAGTTATTTTTACTTGAAGATCATTAAGAGTATAAATACAGAAGCGCATTGACAGTCATTAACTTGCAGACTATGATGAGAATATTTCCACAAAAATCTCTCTCTTGATTGCAAAAAAATTGTAGAAAAGAGTGACAGGGTACATTTATATCATTAAGCAGTCTGAAATTAAATATTCTTGCAGCTATTGATGATGGAAAATTATCACAAAAAGTGAAAAAGAAAAATGAATAAAACTCTTTTTATTTAATTTATATTTATTAATTTTTATGGTACAATTTATACCTTTTGTGAAATGCAAAGTTAAATAATTGAATAAATCATTTTAAAAAGTGCACATGCCTCTGCTTCCACGAATTGATCCCCGGGCCATAATAATTGCCCACGCCTCGTCTAGGGGCATCTAGTATTGTCGCCTAATTCTTCAATTTGGCGTCCAAATTAGTCTCCATTTCTGTTGCGAATCTCCTTTTCCAATTCAGCATTATATTCTTACGTATTCATTTCTTGACCGTAAAACTATATTTCCAGTCACAATAGTCATTCTGCTGGGAAGACGACTAAGTCCACATTTTCTGTGGAACTATACATAGCGAAAAGAAATTTTTTTTTTTTTTTTAAAAAGGAATATAAAGTTTTTCTTAAACGAGAATATGCCATAAGACCATTACATGATATAATTAACAGATGCGTTTTACCTCTTTGTGGAGGACAAGTGCTGAGAATAATTCACATTTGAAAAAAAGTGTTAATATTTATGATATTTTGTAACAGTCAAAGAAGTTTCCAAATCGAAAGTTAAGGAAACCACTTTTACCAATATTTGATTTCTTATTGACAATAAGAATACTATTTTTTGTCCCCGCTTTCTTTGAGTTCAGAATTTTAATTATGTATATATATATATAGTCATTTATAATTTTTAAATGAAATGATTATATAAAAATATTGTTTAGTTGCAGTACATATCTATAATTTCATTGCATATATAATTATATAAAAGAGGTATATAGTAATTTCTGCAAAGGTTTAACTTCGCTTGCCTTTTAAAGAAGGATTGTATAATATTAAAATATAATAACATACAGATGGAAAATATTGGATCTAATACCGGGAAAATGTATAAATATTTTCAATTTGAAGTGAGTGACATATTAACATATGTATAGTATGAATAAAAATAAACGAAGTTATATATATATGTATGTATAACTTTATTTGTTGAGAGAGAAATCGTAGAATGGGTATCTATACATCGTAAGGAAAAACAAACAAACAAAACTGTATTACCGTTTGTTGTTTCCAAATACAAGCCAAAAGTGATGCTTCTTTTTTCAACATTCTTTCCAAAATTCGAATCTTGTATTAAAAAAATCTCATAACGTTCGAACATGTTGCCAAGGAGGTGAAATTGTGCATTCAGAATACCGAAAATTTAACTCAGAAGATTAAAGTATTTCCTCTGGCATTGTTATTTTTATGTGCCCTTTGCTTGCAGAATTCTATTATTATTTTTAGTGTACGTAATGATGCTTATCTAGCCAGGTGAAAATATTGTCAATATCAGATTTTTTTGTTTGGCGACGATTCAAGAAACTAGTAATAGAAACGCATTCGGAAAAAAAATAATTTTGTATACTAAAGATACAAAAGTTAAAAAGATAAAATCTTGTTATATTTGGCGATTTATCGCTTGTGTTCTGCTAACATGAAAGTTTCTACTTCGGGTTTTACTGCAACACGGATACGTTTATAAGTCAAATCCTCTAATTTAGCTCAGAAAAAGTTCCTCAAATTCTTGTCTTACATACGGAAATATACGGCAAGTCTTCCCTAAATAATCGAAACTTGACTTTATAAGGGTTAAATTACTGTATCACAAAATTAACAGATGTTTTCTACCATTTTGATAGAAAGTATCTGTTGGTAAAAAATTCGTATCTGAAAGCATTTGTTAATAAGAATTCTAAAGCTGAAAGCATCTGTTAATAAAAATTCCAAACTGAGCTAAATTGTATTATTTACCGCGGTAAAAGTAAAATTAACTTCCAATTCTAATGGCAAGACGATCAATAAAGCAAATATTTGATTTCTTAATGATAAGTTGAATATTATTTTCGTCTGTTTTCTTAGATTTAAGAATTTAAATCACATTTTACGGTCACTTGTCGTTTGTGATGATATAAATCACAGAATTATGAAACTCCTAGTTCAAAAAGGCATTTAATTATATTGAAACGATAAATATGACAACTTGAAAATAGATAACTAGTGCTTATAGAACTGAATATTGAATTTTGTTTCAGATTCTAGAAATGCATTTCATTGATATTATGATATAAAAATATTTTTAATAAAAGCATAAGATCTGCAGCTGATTGATTGCATTAATCAATCTTTCAATGACACTTGTAAAGATTGGAAGCCGAATTCACGATATCGATATTTTTTGGCATTTCACTTTTTTCGACTTGAAATCTTTGGACAAATCCATGTCTAAAGAATGTAAAGTTATCTCCAAATGAATGCTTTTCATATGTTCTAAGAGAAAAGCTATGGCGTGTCAGTCGAACGCTAGAAGAGTAAACTAGTACTAGAATGATGGATTATGATTAAATTATTACACACACTGACGGATTGTGTTTACTGAAAGAAATCAATCATTTTTCTTTATAGCAAAGTGAACAGTTTCCAATCACTTAACTTAGAATAAAAAAAAAACACCAGGAGTGCAAGGTCGTCACTTATTACTTGAAAGAAAGTTAAAAAGTTAAGAATTACGAAGCGAGTAAAGTTGAGAAGTTTCGACGTAGAAAATTGTCAGGTCTAAAAAAAAAAAAAAAAAAAAAAAAAAAATTTTTTTTCTTTTTTTTCCGTGTAGAGAGGGGTAACAAAAATAAAATATTATATTCTAGATTTTTATACAGCCGAAGAAATGACGTAATTAATTATCAGAATGTAGATTGAAATTAGAATTAACTAAGCAGCCAATAATTATATAATAAATTTGGTGAGATTAGTAGCTTTCGTTGTGACTCCTGCCTGTCGGCCATTTTGATTTCGTGACCGTAATTTTAATCCTATGGAATTTCTACTACCATTCTCAAATCTTTACTGTTTTATTTATTTGAATGCAAAACATTGCATCCGAAATAACGAAATATAATGAATGTTTCTGTGGGATTACGTTTCATCTGAGAGTTATAAGAATATTTTTACCCTTATTTTAATAATTCGTTTGTTGGTTTTCCGGTCTTCCAAAATAATCCGAAATATTTTCAATAATCTGGGAGAAAATGTAATTCCACAGAAACATTCATTATTTTTTGCTCCATCAGATTCACTTTTTTTGTATTCAAATAAATAAAATATTCTGGGTTTGAAGTCGGCCGTAGAAATTCTATAGGATTAACATTATATTCACAGAATCAAAATGGCCGGTTGATTGGAGATTCAAGGCTAAATTTATAGTAAAAAGCTGAAGTATTAAATACAACCCCCCCCCCCCCAAATTTCGTTAGATGACAAGTCTAAGAAAAAATGAGTTTATTTTATGCCATATTTAAGTAATACCCACTTTTTAAATTTAAAAGTAATAAATGTCATATTTTAAAATTTAGTTATCTGTTTACTTTTGCATATGCCTATGTATAGAAAATCCTGTTTATAAATATAAGTTATTATACATGATCAATTACTAAACAAAAACTGTAATTACATTTGCAAGTCATGAATTTATACCTTTAGGTACATCTTGCATAAAATTCACTGCATTTATAACTTTAAAAATTGTAGAGTATTTATAAACATACGAATATAGAGTATTTATAAACATACGAATATAGAGTATTTATAAACATACGAATATAGAGTATTTATAAACATACGAATATAGAGTATTTATAAACAATAGAATTATTAGAAAAACGAATTAAGTTGACTATATAGGAATTAATTTATTTTTTAATGTATTTGCCTATAACTTTAAAATTCAATTTCTTAGCATTTTATTCTAAAAAATTCCTTAAATATTGCCTTTATGGAACCATTGAAAAACCTTCTGTTTTTTTTAATCGCAAAATTGAAAATTGCAAAATGTGAAGTTTTTTACGACCACAGTAACCTAAAACAAATTTTAAAAAAACCAGTTTCTTAGATTATAAATATTTCCATTTTAAAATTTTCTCTTTAATTTTACAAAAAAAAAAATAATTTTTACTATTAAGTACAGATGATTATTTTATTATCATGGTTGTGATGGCCAGAGATGCTTAAATCCAAAAAGTTTTGTAAGGCTTAAGAATTGAGCCCGGCAGTAAAAAAAGCGTTATGTACGACTTCTTAAAACTTTTTCACATATTTCAATTTTTAAATAAATCTCAAAAACATTTCGTACAACATGATAAATACCAGCAAGAGTACCATTTTGAAATTGATTCTTAAAAAATTATGTCATAATTAATTTCTCCTAAATTTTTGATTGGATTGAAGTAAAACACACATATATATAAATTCAGTATTTTCTCATTTAGCTTAAAATATATTGATCTTAATAATTTATCGTTTGTTTTAGTTTCAATACCTGAAAAAAATATCATCGTCCACAATAATATTTTATCGCTTGCTTTAATTCTAGAATTAAATAGAAAAATGTAACAATTATTTGAAAAATGTAGCACTTTTGATGGCGAAATCAATTGTTTCTAAAATTTTGCAGAGAACAACATTTTTTGCAAGAAGATCTGTTAATATTTAGTGACAATGTGTCAAGTAGAGTTAAGGGACTTAAAAAATGAGATTGGGTTTGATAGTTTCGTTTTAATATGGGCTAATTTTTTTAGAAAAAGGCTTATTCGGGTAATAAAAAGTCTTCCCCTTTGGTAGCGGGCTCATATGACGATGAAAGTTTCGAATCCTTTTTTTTAGTAGCCATCCCATTCCTTATCTATATAGCCGATTGACCAAAATGAATATTAAATGGATTAAAGTAAGCGTATTTCCAATTCCTAGGATCCACAGAATGGATATCAATAGCTAAATTAGATATTCAAACGATAAAATTAAAGGAAATATATCTTAGTAATGCAAATACACCTTAGCAAACTAAATTTTTTTTATTATAATCATAATGTAGAATAATGTCAATCTTGTGAAACAAACACTATGCATCTTATATTTTATGCC
Organism: Nephila pilipes; assembly: GCA_019974015.1. Taxonomy (NCBI): domain Eukaryota; kingdom Metazoa; phylum Arthropoda; class Arachnida; order Araneae; family Nephilidae; genus Nephila; species Nephila pilipes. The sequence goes on along the minus strand of BMAW01097720.1, from coordinate 71,316 downwards.
CACGCTCTTTTGGTGATGCGATTTTCTCAAAACAACATGCTAACACATGGTTAAAAGTAAATTGTTTTACTAGATGATATTGATCACAATTCTTCTAAATAATTCAATTCTAATTTTTTGTGACTACTAAAATATTATATTAAATAAAAATTTTCGAATATAATATTGTTGAAAATTAACAACTAAGATAAAATAATATTTATATTGTGACAAATATAAATATTATTTTATCTTAGTTGTGGCAGACATAAAAAAATAAATGTTTTTCTGAATAATAGCATATACACTTTACAATTTAGTTCCATTCGAAAACCAAACATTTGCTTAATCTGATTTTTTATATGAATCAGAGTAACAAAAATAATGTGTACTATTCTTGCAGACGATAATTTAAAAACAATTGCTTTGCTATTTCTCTAAAAAGAAAGATAATATTATAAAAAAGTAGATTTACAATGTTATAAAGAATTGAAACTGATACCTTTCGTAACGTAAAAATACACAATTTTATTATATTTGAATAAGAAAATAGAAATTTTTCACAACGTTTCACTCTTTTTTTAAAACAAAGATAATTAAATATGTACTTTTGTTGTTTAACCATGGTGTTAAAGTTTCAAAGAACTCCAATTAAAATTGAAAAAATGTATGGTAGACAGGTATTTCAATAAATAAGATATTATAGTCAGAATAATTATTTATTGGCAGCAAAAAAGAGAAATAACAATAACTGCCCAAGCGGAAATATAATTGCGATAATCCTTTCGGAAAACAAGAGTTCTAAAAAGCAATAATAAGCAATCATTTGTGATTGAAAAGAATTAATTTTTATTATTAATGGGAAACTTAAATGAATTCAGTGTTTTTCAAGTATGTGAAGAATTCAAGGTTTTTATTATTCATTATTTTCAATTACAAATAAACCTTATTAATATTTTTACAACTTTTTATAATTGTCTAGAAACTTGATACTTTGTTTTAATTATAATGTCTTTGTCAAACTAAAACAGAAAATAATTCGATATTTGTAAAACACAAAAGGATTTAATTAATGCATGGCTTAGTTTTAGATTTTTTTTTTAAAGTGAAAAAATAATTTGAAATCCTGTATCATTAATTAGCAAATTTTCGAACAGACTTGAAAAAAAAAATATTCTTTATTATTATCTGTTGTCGTTGTCAGGTATTTCATTCATATTAATAATAATATTATTACTACATGTAGTAGATTTTCTTAGATAGACTTCTTTAAATGCTGGATCCACTAAAGAAAAGGAAATTCTAAAGAAGAAATGATAAATTTTATATTTTATCTTTAAGTATTTTAATTTAGTTCATAATGATTCAAAATTACATTTAAAATATAAACTAGTACAAGTTAAATCCTTTTTAAAGCATCAAAAATGATTCTTAATTCGCAGGATTTATTGCTACTATGAATAAATGGTGGTATCTTTACAGTTTGTAAGAAAAGAAAAGATTAACTATTGTTGTATTGAAATAATATTCATAGAAATAGAAGCAATATACGTAGATATTGAAACAGTAAATAAATATATAGAAACAATATATATATATAGATTTAGAAACAATGCATATAGATATAGAAACGATATATGTATGGAAACATTTTATAGAAACAGTATGTATTATTTTAATTAGGTCTTATGAAGTCTAGGCCAGTAGAATGGGTTACCAAACAATTGATTACATTAATAATAATTATTTTTTGATAAAAGAATCGTTGAATATTTGCGATGTAATAGGTTATTTTAAATACGCTAAGCAAGAATATTATATGTAATATAATTTTAATTAATTATCTTCTATCCTATTAACAACATTTTTTTAAGATTCTAATCTTCTCGTTTGTTTTTATTTCAATTTCTGTACAAAATATTATTAACTACTTTGATATCTTATCGTTTGTTTTAACTTTAATATTTAATTCAGTAATTTGATTTTTAAAAGCATAATCGTTTGGTTGTTTAATATATATTATTTAAATAGATCGACTACTATAACTGTTTTCGTAACTGATTTGAAAAAACAGTAATAGGTAAAAATTATAATTCTTCTGCTCGAATTTTGTCTTGGAGTTTGTAGAATGTAATAAGCTATAGCTTTTTGTTTAAGATTGCTTATTTATTATTGTGCTTATGAAAATGGATACAAAATTCAAATTACTAAGATTCTTTTGTGTGGCTCTCGCTTACTTACAGAACTGAACATCTGTAGTGTAAGATAAAGTGATCAAATTTTAACATTTGAAAAGCGGGACACCATTGACCGAGGGGGGGGGGATTCTTGATTAAAAATTTGGTACCTAAAAATTGCCTACCTTTGGTACCTAAATAAATTACTTATCTAAATACCCTGAGTAGCTTATTTCTTGACATCACTTGTTTAACTAATTCCAGCACAATGTGTATCGTGTGAGAGACTGTCACAAAACTCAATATGCGAAGGCGTTACTTCGAGGACGACGAGCAAACTCTTTACACCCTGACCCTTCTCCTCTCTAAAATTCCCCTCCATTTTCAATTTTTGTATAAGATGTAATTCCTTTACAACAATGTTCCAAATGATGCTAGTTCGTTAGGGAAACACGTCGCCTTAAGAATAAAATCTGTGGAAGTGTACAGAGTGTTCTCTCTTCATTTTATAGCTACAAAATGTTTTCGTCGCTGCCGATGCCGAAAAATGCCACTGTTCATTAAGTCCAAACAATGGTGGTCGTATTCTAGCAAATGATCGAAGCGAACTTTGATAAACAGTTCCTGTTAATAAGTTCTCAACAATTATTTTTATTATTAATGTTTAGCAAAATAAAATTTACAAAAATAATATAAAACTCATATCCTGGTGAAATAGCTACATGGAAACCGAAAACCGTACACCGTACCCTAGCTAGTCATACATTCTTTCTAAAAATCGGTACTGTCCCTCTTTAAGCGGGACATCTGGTCACCTTAGTGTAAGGACTATTTGAATACTTGGACACTGCCGGATTTGGCATGATATAAGTCGACGGAATACATCTATGCTGAGGAATCTGAATTTGCCAGAAAGGGAGAAAGAAAGATCATGCTTTTAAAAATCAAAATACTGAGTAAAATATTGAAATTAAACAAACGATAAGATTAAAGTCTTAAGAAATGTTGTCACTAGGGTGGAAGAGATTATTCAATATATATATATATGAATGTTATTTGAAAGTGCGACACTTTGGTTTAAGCAAGAATACAATAATATTTAAAAATTGTTTCTTTGTAACACAGTTTATCTTAAAGTTCATTTGCTAAGTTTTTTTTATAAACTTTAATTAAAATTTATTGCTCGGAAAATGAACCGCTTTAATTTTAATTTAGCCTTTGATGTTATTAATTTTATATGACTCTCCGAAACGAGAACAAAGATTATTAAATTCGTTCGTTTATGCTTTATTAAAAATTTGTTTGATATTTTCGCTTCCAACTATCTTTTGAGGCATTATTAAATTTTAATCAAGAAATATTCTTAGTGTTGGATATTTGTATTTAATGTGTATGGGAAAATTGAATAACGTTAATTAAAAAAAGTTTATGTATTTTTTTTTTATTTCAACCACATGTATGAGAAAAAGGCAAGAATATAATAATAATGCTTAAAGTTACCCAGCAAAATTTGTTTCATTTCCTTTTGTTCAATAAAAGTTTATTAATAAAGAACGAAAATTCAAAGTTAAGCTTTGTAATAATTTTTAATTATACAATAACACGGAAACGATGAAAAACTTTTATTTTATGTAAACTCTGATATTTTCACTGAGTCATTTTTCTCCTAAGAAATGTGTTAGCTCTGTGGTTTCAACCGGTGGTTAATGTATTGGGGTACGCGAGAAGTCGTTATATGAAAACGGTTGCAACGATAACATAAGTAAAAGAAGAATATTAAAATTTAAGATATTAAGAAAAAATTTAAAAAGTAGTTAGAGATTTTTATTAAAATTATCATAATCTTCCTATCTATAAAGCAATCTTTCTAAAAACGCCATAAAGTATTTGTACCGGTTGCTAGAAGCATAGAAACTTTTTTTTTATATTTCCATGGAAAATAAATATAGAAACAAATTAAAAGCATTTTTGTATTTGTGAAATGATTTTACAGTGGCTGTCTTCAACAACAACGCCATGAGTTAAAACGCCTTAATAACTAACCCGTTGCAGACGTCTCTTTTAGTATGGTTGGTAAAAACGAAGCAAAAAGTGACAGGTCAACATTTTTTCTGACCCATTGGTCCAGGGTTCGATACGTCGCCGGCTTACTAAGGTCAACTGACCTAGCCCTCCACGAGGTCAGAAAACCACTAAACACCGACGTGGTGACCCATGACTTGAATACTAGATGGTAACACAGTCTAGAGCTATTGGCAGCATATTCTTCCAAAACAAAACACTTGTCTCTGAGTTTTTAACTAAGGCAACTGCACATAAATCACAATTAGTTATATACCGCCTACAGCGCACATATCGACGAAACCAGCCGATGGGAGACTAGAGACAATCAATGAAGTCAAATAGAAAACTGTTCCACGCATAACTTCATTCAACTGGAAGGGGATGTATATAAATTACACAAGGCTCAAAAAGTGAGCTTCTCAGTTAGAATGCTTTTCTTCGTATCATCAGGTTGATACTGGAGAGGGCGCATGCAGTGGGTCTCTTCAACAACAATATTAGAAGTTAAAACGCCTTAATAATTATCCCAAGAGAGACGTCTCTTTTAATCTGGTTGGTAAAGGCGCAGCAAAAAGTAACCAGTCAACTTTTCTTTGGACCCAAGGAACCAGGATTTGAAACGCCACTGGCACTTCCTGACTAAACAACAACCTCCCTTTCCACGGTATCGAAAATCCCTCAACGTCAAAGTTTCATCTTGTTTTGAGCCTAATTTTTCTCAAAACTTTATGATTCTGTGCTCTTCCATATATCCCATTTATTTTCGATTTTTTTTGTCCCTTACTTATAAAAAAGGATAATTAAATTTTAAAAAAGAACAAATTTTTAATTCAACATATCCCTTTTACGGAATCTGTAATATGTGAAACAGATTGAGTTTATAAGGGTGATTGGTTGGTTTCTTACAGGATTCTTGATCAGTGGTAATTATGAGGAAAAGGACAGAGCCAACTAAGAGTGTGCGGACTGAAAAAGGTTGGGAGAACCTCTGTGCTAAATGACTAACTCCGTACTGCAGGTGCAATATAGTGATGATAATCGCATATATAGTGATGATAATCAAGTTATTTTTATTTAAAGCTATAAATAATCAAATTATGTACTGGCATCCTTCATCCATACAAGGCAAACGTGACGATCTGAAATGCCAAATGATTCAACATGCATCAGCCCCTGCTACATGATTATCTTTAAAAGTATGAAATCTGAATCTGCTAATCATAGTCATTACGTGTCCTTTACTGTAATATCTAATTGAACACAATACCACATATTTTTATAAGCCTTTTTAACATTCTGTGAATGTTTGTATGTAATAAAATATGTTTTTCTACAGTTCAAAATTTTTACTCGAATTTTAACAAACTTTCTACCTTCCGATCGACCCATTTTGTATAAGTGTATAACTGCGATGATAATGAAGTACTATGGTATTCTCAAGCCCTTACGGACTTTTAAGAGATGGGGGCTGTTGATCCGGACCTTGCATTTAACAATGTCCAATCGAATTGAAAATTTGCATACACTTATAGCTCACGCAATTGCTGTTTTCAGTCTTAATTTTCCAGATTAAAAATAATTAAATAAATACAATTAAAAATATTTTTAAATCACGCTTTTATGTAAAGAGTTATTAAAATGCATAAAAATTACTTTTATAAATACAAAATAATATATGATTTATAAAAGTATGATAAATTAATATTTCTTCTGGTCCCTTATAAAGTACGGTACTTAACTTATCGGTAATTGTCTAGGTATTTTAATCAAGCAGCTTCAGTTTTAATAAATTATACATTATTTTACATTTAAAAACTATTTTTATACCGCTTTGTCTATTTTTAAATAAAAGCTCTATTTAAAAGTGTTTTTTTATTTATATTTATTGCAAATAAATAAAAACATACAAACATCAATACAAACCCTGAGGAATGTTATGTGTACAGACAACTATTTTTCTGAATGAGAACTAATTTTAAAATCAGCCTCTAATTTTTTGATTTTTTTTTTAAAAAAAATAACACGTTATACATTTAAACTAAAAATTTTATAATATAATATCACGTGCACAGGTTAATGATACAAGAGCGTGCAAATAAACTAGTACATCCTAAAAAGTTCACAAAGAGGAGAAAAGTTGTTAATGAATCATTCATTATGTTAAATTATATATCCAAATACAATTTAATATGAAAACACTTTCTTAGGAACACAACAAGGCGGAAAATTAAAGTACTGCAGAAGAATGAATCTTTCAAGCAATTTTAAACAATAGCTAGTTTTGCCGCAAATACTTATAATTTAGAGTTACCCCAAGTAAACAAGCCTAATTTGACTTCAATCATGTTTAAAAAAAGATAGCAAACGCAAGTAGTACTAATGAAGATTACTCTTTTAAATGACTAGATAAACTTAGTTGTGTCACTTATGAATTAAGAATTTTCTCAAGCGCAAAATAACCTAATAAGCCAATGGCAAAAAAAATAAAAAAGTAACTCAAGTATTCATTCTTTTCCTGGCGGAAGAAAAAATAAAAGGGTAAAGAACTTCGATAGGATGAAAAAAAAATGTTGAAATCGTTTCTTCTTCTAATTTTCGATAAATCTTCTTCTGATTCTTCTTCAGGTACTGAAACTATCTACATTTTTTTTTATTTTTTTAAGGATCTCAACGGAAGAAAAAAATTACTGGATATCGGAAAGAAGTGTATCGACAAGTATATTCGAAACATCCCATTTGCATAAGTGTTCCCTGAAGATCTGCAAAAGATAGCCTCTCTGAGGAATTGTTTGCTTTGAGAGAGAGAGAGAGAGAGAGAGACAAAAAAGAAAAGAAAAGAAACTTGAGAAAATACTTTTGTTTGGAAGTGGTCTGAGCCTTCACTTATATAGATGGTGAAAGCGGCTAAGTTGAGTGGTTTTTTTCCTTCTTCCTTTCTCTTCAATTAAAGTGTTTGCTTTTCCACTTGTCGCAATACACGTCGCTACATTCTTTTCCAAGAAACTCTAATTGCAAAGATATGCAAAGAATTTGAGACAGCTTCGATGATGGAAAAGATACTTTTTCGAAGATGAATGTTCTTCGTTCGATACATGGAATCGTTTTCTCGGAATTACTCAGAGGACGCTCTCAGGGAAATGTTCGATCCAAATTTTGAAAATGGAAACTTTAATGGATTGTGACTGGAATGTTTAAGTTGGTCAAAAGGAAAATTTAGCAAAAAAAAAAAGGGGGGGGGGATGTAGATGAAGAAAGAGGAACTGACTCACAGAGAATTATTTAGATGTTACGATTTTTTTTATTGTAATGTTTTTTTACGAGATAACACATTAAACTAAGTGCTTTTAATTTTATTTATAATTAGTTACGTCAGTTTTTATATCAATTTTAATCCATTAACTTACACAGTCGACTATATTTTTTAAGTCCATTATTACATTATCGGTTGGGAGACGGGCTGAGCAACTGCAACGCTTCTTGGTGCTTACCGTCAATAAATGGCGACATAATTTATACAACTGAAAACCGGAGAAATAGATCTATTTTATAGTTCATAACACATTCCACTTATCTCAACAGACCGCGAGTTATAAGCATTTGTTTTTGATGATTTCTCCATCCATGCAGTAATAAAAAGTGGCGTACTGAAAGAAATATTAAATTACTGAGAAAGATTAAATTACTTTAATTCCAAATCTTTTAATTTCGTTAAGGTATCCGACTACGTTAAAGACTCGAATTTCGGAGAAAATACCGAATTTTTTTTAATTCATCCGTTAAAATAATTGAAATCTTCTCTTTCTAAAGCTACCTTTCATTTGTAGCTACAATACATAAAAATCAAATTATAAATATTTTAATATCAGACGTTTCCTCTGTTTTCTGAACAAATTTTAACTTTAAATCCATTTTCTGAAGAATATACTTTTTGAAAGGTAATAACTCAAATGTTGTTATCTATATATTGATGAAATTTGGTAGAAATACTTTTCATATTATTCTTAAGATCCCGAACTAGGAGTTTTGTATTGTATTGTATATAAGTGGATTTATTCACATTTTAATGCATAAGAGTGGATGAATGTTTTTTAAAAAAAAAAACGCTTGTTGTTATTTGGACTCTTAATAACTCTGCAAATAATGTGAATTATTAAAAATTCCTACTTCAGATCCTGTACAGGTATCACATCAATACATATTTCTGAATAACAATGCTATAAAAATATTTTTCATGAGAAGAGAATATTTTGAAAATGTGCTATTTTTTTTCTTTTTTTATACTGAAAAATTGCATTTTAAAATATTTTCATGATAATAAAACTTTTGAAATGCCCTTTTTATGTACATTCTAATTCAGATGATACTAAATATCAAAAAATTGTTCATTTATACGTTTTTTCAAAATCATGGTTCCGAATGTAGCCGGATACCTTAAATTATTTTCTTAAAATAAAATAATACATATAGGATGATTATGGGGAAATTTAATAAATCAATGGTTTATTCTAATTAAAAGAAAATTATACTCTTTAACCGAACAGAGAAACGTGCTAATATATTTATCAACAAATAACGAATTTTCAATGTCATTTTTGTATTTGTTGATGCTTAATAGTGAGATATAGAGAAATAAAAAAACAAGTTTACCACCTGCTCGTACTATTAGAAACACTATAGGCTACACTGACGGCTGTTTTGAAACCAACACGAAACTCATGTCCGTATGATTAATTAAAAAAACTAAGATTCAAATTTATGCTTCAAATTTTAAGTGGAAGACCAAAACTACGGGATGCTAATTCTACTGAATTGTAATTTAAGGTGATTTAGGACAGGAACTGACAGGAGGGACTAAGGCAAAAGTCAGGTTATCATAGAGGAATCTTCGAAGATGGCCTTGGCCCACCCTGGGTTGTTGAGTTAAATTTGATGATGCATTTTTTTTAAAATTTTACTTTTGAAGAAATAATAATGTTAAGTTTATGGAATGTTATGTTTTTAAGAACTCCTGAAGTTATAAATGCAGTAGATTTTATGTAAGTTATACGTTTGTAAGCATATGACTTTATAAATCTCAATGTTAAAATATATCTTCCACTATTTTTCATTTAAATATAGGGGGATTAATTAAACGAGGCATAAAATAAGGCACCTTTCCTTATCTAATATTTCTTAGTAACCATAAATTCAACTGCATCTCGAAATTCTTAAGATAATAAGAATTTGACATATGTTGATGAAATGTACCATTAAAATTTCACGCAAATCAAATTTATATATTTTTTCTTAGATTTTCAATTCTTTAATCTCTTTATTATTAAAAAAGCGCACGTAAATACTTTCAACAATTCTTTTCTCTTACATTAATGCTGTTATTTATAATTCGAGCAATTCAAAGATGATTACATTTTAAAAATATTTGTTACCAATATTGTTAATACATTATACTCTATGTTTAGATTCAAACAAAACTTTTTCTTCCAAATCTTTGTTGAAAACGAATCATACAACCCCAAGAGACTTCATATCAAATTAACTATTTGATAAATAAATTTTGAATTGGTTGAAATTTATGACATAAACCCAGAAGATAAACATAAAAAAATAAAAAATGAATGAAAAAAGGAAACCTCATTCGATTTCAAAAGAAATGAACTGGCCTTATAGACAAAATTACAATATCCATGTATCATTTAAAAGAAAATATAGTCAGTCTGGTTAAAAAAAAGGAACTCAAAAGTAGATAGTATTATTACACGATATATCATTAAGTTTATCAAGAATATCAAATTACACTTCAATTTTTCCTTTTCCAAGATTGAGAAAATATAAATAATTGCTTTATTTTCTTCTTACATCTCGAAGATACATAGAGAACAGACACATTATATGTCTGGAAAATTAATCGATATAGTTTTCTTATATATATTGTGACACGTTATATATAATGTATACATATATGATACATCTTTGTAACATAAACTATTATAGTTAATGTATTAGCATTAACTATTTTTTGCTTATGTATATACATATTGATGTGTGTGTGTGGAAACGTAATTTACACTATAAATTTAAAAAACGATTCTAATTTTTATTCTAATTACTTATTACTGGCTTTTTTGTGAACTTGTAAAATATTCTCTGCTATTCTCCAAAGAGATCTAAATTTTTTTCCATCATAGATAGTTTTTCAACAGTTTCTTTAGAAAAACTATAAAGTTATTTTACTTAATATTTGAAAATAGATAGAAAGTACTTTTATTTTATCATTTTACTTTAATTTTTAATTAAAATACGCGAGGTCAAATTATTTCCATCTCCAGAAAAAAAAAGAAAGTCCTATTTTTTAGAATAGTTTATTTTATATAAAGAATTATAACCTATCCTTTTCCAAGAATCTTTAAGGTATGCATACACTTTCGGAGAAAATTTTTCGAAAATCATTCATATTTGCTATCAAAATATTTTTTAATGCTAAAATATAACCTAAAACTATGAATACACACTTAATAATCTGCTTTTAAATAAAAAAAATTGGAGTAGAAAACATGGTGAAAATAATACATAAATTGATTATTCGGATAACACTCATAACTTAAAAGTAAACAAAAATATCACTTTTCTGTAAATTTTTTCTTATTCATCATAACTTGTTTTGGGGCTGGTACCACTTTCCTAATGAAAATCAAATCATAATACGACAATTTTTAATGTGTTTTGAGTCAAATAACAGTGAAAATAAAATAAAAAGTTATAACAGTACATGATTTACATCTTTGTTACTAAAACATATAAATTTTACAACCATGAAAGTAGTAGGGGTTCTTAAAAACAATATAAGGAAGATACTTGCAAAAGTTATATTAATTTGGTCCATAGCGTTTTCTGATATTTACGTTGCCATATGTGGATATGTCCAGAAAACTCATTTTGAGAAAAATCTAAATGCAATTAAAAAATAGCTACCGAGTAAAATTCAAATCCTTATAACTTAAGTTCTAAATAAGGTATACGCAAAATTCAAACACTATAGAAAGAAAAAAAAATTACATTTTAAACTGACAATTACAATTAGAAAATCGAAAATTTTGACAAAAATGACGTTTTAGAGGTGTATGGATACTTTAAGAAGGTATATAACTTCTTCTAAACTTAAAGTGAACAACTTATCTTTAACTTTAAAGATATTTGGTGTTTGGTAATTTTCTCAAATTCGAAACAATGTAGAATTATTCAAACATTTTTTATATTTTTTTAAAAAAGAAATATATTAACACAACCGGTTCATGACTTGGATAACGAAATTTCATAATAATAGATCCTCATCTTTATTAGTAAAAACTAATTATAACCAAATTTCATTTAAATGTCACATGTACGTCTAACGAATTCTTAGTTTTTTCATAAATCATCCACTTCGATCGAAGTATTTACTTCAAAACCATGCTTTTTTCCCGAAATCAAAGTTTGGAATTCGAATTTCTTCGCGCATCCCCATCCATTACATCATTCCCCATTCCTAGAAACGAGGTGACATACGGCGTTAAATATTCAAATTCACTATGAACTTTTATCCTAGGGCACCAGTTGTGAAAAAGTATCGATAAACGGGCTGAATTCCACAACACAACGGATAAGAAACACATAAAACAAAACAAAAGAAAGAGAGAGAGAGAGCTTCTCTGCTTTTGATCATAGCGTTGCAGAAGGCGATATAAATGAAAAAGAAGTTAGCAGCCTGGCCTCAGCTGGTGCATAATGAGCAGCGGAATTAGATGCTGGTGGAACGGCCGAACCACCAGAATTGAATCACTGTACCTCGTACCAGATACGGTTTCTTTTTTTCTTTCCTTTTTATCTGAGAGGATTCATACGATCAGAGATGGATGAAAGTTTAAAAGAATGTATTTTGTTTTGTTTGGAATCTTCGTTTCTTGAGCCTTAACAAGAACAGGTTGTAAAAAAAAAAATTAAAATTTATATCGAAGATGCAAACAAACAAAAAGGTCACAGAATATATTTTTCAGCTAATCGACATTATATTAGTTAAATGATCTTTTAGATACCATTCGTGATGATTTTTTTTTTATTTTTGGTGTAGAAAAATAACCTTTATGTTGTTTTGAAGAGAAGGTCAAAAAGATATTCAAATACATAACAATAACAAAAAGGTGGCAGAATATAGATTTAAGCCTTATAATCGACAACATATTAGTCAAATATTCTATTATATAGAATCTGACTTCATTTTTTAAGTAAAATAATGTTCTTGATGTTGTTTTGCATCGAAAGATAAATATAATTGAATATATATGTTGTTTACAAAAGAAAATATATGTGGTATTTTGAAGTATTTTATTTGCTCAAAATATTATTTATTTTGCTATTTCTAAAATTAATATAAGTTTTTAATCGCAATAAAGAGAGTTTTAAAAAGATATTGATGTTACGTAAATAAAGCTGTAGCTGACACCTTTTTCAGAATTCTGTAAGTTAAATTTAAAAGCTTCTTTTAAACTTATAGGATAGTTTTCCTCTTTTTTTACGTTTTTATTTCTATTATTTTGTTAATATCTTGTTGAAACAGCTTATTTATCAATTTTTTTCATGTTGATCTCTAGGTAGAAGTATTTTTATAAGACGGATATATTTCTGTGTATAAATATGTATTTATATAACTTTTCTATTTTCAATTGCATACTCTTCATTTATTTTTAATTCCATGCTTATGGACATTCTTCATTATAGATATGAAATTAAAGTTAGATTCAATGTCATTGATATCGAGTAACAAAAGCAAAATAACTATTTTTTTTAAATGCATTAAATTTATAGAATTGATTGTATCCGGTTCCAGCTCCACAACGGATAGTAGTGCGGATTATTCTTAAATAATATTTGAAAAATTATATTTTAAGTATTTACTTCATTATAAAAGGTTACATTAATATTAAATTGATAACAGAAAAGAAAATTTCTTTTTATGCTTGCAATATAAGCAACTGTTGGGATAAAGCTTTAATGTTATTTCAAATTATATACTATATTTTCTCTATAATTCGTGGCCACATTATGGTATCGGTCACGGTCACAGAATCGCGACCAGCGTTGTTTTTATCGAGTCGTGGATTTTTAATGCCTCATGCCATTAAAGTCACACCGCGTAATGGGGCTGAAGGCACGTTGAATTTCGTCAAGATCCTAAGCTCTCTCACTGGCATAGTGTAACAGTTTGGAAAGGGAGGAAACTGCTCAGGTGTCGTCTTCGTCACTTGACCGAGGTCCAAATTGCGAGATCTGTCGCCAATATCCTTCGTGTTGCTTCTCAGTGCGACGTTAATAAGAAAACACAGTATTTCTATTATACTTTGCAGACATTTTTATGCAAGCAGACAAACCTTACAGGGTTTTTTTTTTTTATAAATTCTACTTCTACGAAAATATAGAGGCTATCGATACGAAACAGTACATTTTTGTAGTTTTAGACATTTCGTGTTTTTGGAACATTACTTTGGTGCATTGTATTAAATTTTATACAATTATACATAGCTTGTACCGTTTAAATGCTTCATTAATATTAATTTTTCAATAATTCGGCGTTTTTGGTAATTCAGGTCCAATATCTGTCAGATTGCTCAATGAGTACTGTATTTATTTTGATGAACAACTCTAAACATTATTATGAGTCGAATAAAAAAATTTCATAGTGATGCAAAAAATATGTAATGAAATAGATATTGAATGCACATTAATAAAGACCCAACCAAAATGACTATTGAAGGATGTATCAGTTGAAGATCATTTAAATAAAGTTAATTAATTATAAATATACCAGGCAACGTTTTTATTGCCAAATTATAAGCCAAATTTGGAACAAGAATTCGATATTAATAACACGATCTTATTTACTACTAAACACAGTTTAACAGCGTAGTTTTCAATATCTTCTAGTCAGACATTTTCCATCGACAATGCGATCAACAGAAACGTTACTATTCATCCAATAACCTTCACTTTCTGTTGCAAATATTTGAAATGATGCCAAAGTACCGCCGTTATCTGTAAGTGGATTGCACGTTCGGTCAATAGGGCGCGAGAGGTAAGTATGGTCATAACCGTCTTCTGTGTGAACTGTCTCCGGTATTGGGCGACACTTTCTCTCCTCGGCGACAAATCGATAACAATTCGCAGAAATCTTCTTGGGATGAAAGTGCATTTGGAATTAGATAAGACATGGATTTAAAGAGTCTGATTTGCGTAAAGGCTAACATATTCTTTGCTTTTTAAAAGCCTTGGGCACTCTACAATGGTACTCGAACTGAAAGGATTTGGCATTTGTGTCAAGCGTTCTTGATGGATGAAAGGCTGCAAATAAGTAGATCGTTGTAAACACAGTTATATTAAATATTTTACTTTTTGTCTTGTAGAATAATATTAACAATTGTTTCATTTATTACAGAGACAGATGATTGAAATTATACAAAGTTTCTAAGCAAATCACAGAATTTAAATGAATAAAAGATAAGGATTTTAAAATTTATATTTCGTGAACATTGTCTTATACTATCCATATTATTTTAAATCTACATAATGCTTTAAATTCATCATTGGGCATTATATACAGGTTTATAAATAAAGCAACGAATTTTAAATTTGAAATCACAAATTTTACATTTATTTATCCTAAGAGATGTATGTCTAGTGCAGAGTAGCTTCAATAGATTAATATCTCTCTAGGCATTTTACAATGAATTTATTTGCTGTAGAGAAACATCACACTAGATCTATGCAACGAAAATGCTTTAACGGAACAACATTATCCTAGATCCACTCTGTAAGTAATTTATAATTGACCAATATAGCATTGGATCTGAACAAAGAATAATTAGTGACAAACCAAAATCACGCTAAATTCGTTCCTCGAAAAATCATCAACGGATTAATATCACAATAGATCAGTGAAAAAGAAAATTGATCTTGGGCCACTAGATGTAATAATACTAATTACTGCAACTTTTGAATGGGGCGATGGATCTACATGAACATGGATCTGACGACTGATTACCGTCCCACTACATCTACAGAAAGGTTTGCATGGACACACCAATGACATATTAGATTAGCACATTGGTTTATTAGTCAGGGATTAATTTCCCAATATATAAAAACAGTGTTTGTTTGAGAAGGATCAGAAGGACATTATATTAGCACAATGGATCATTAGGAACGGATCAACATCATCATGGATCTGAACCATGGATTATTGGCAAGCGATTGCCGTCATACCATATCTATAGAATGGTATATTAGCGCCAACTAATGACGCATTACATTAGGTAAAGAATTATTGGGTATAGATTTAAACTATCGATTATTGGTGCTGGATCTATAAGACATTATGTCAGCACAATGGATCAACACCATCACGGATCTGAACGATGGATTATTGGCAAGCGACTGCCATCATACTACATCTATAGAATGGTACATTAACGCCAATTAATGAAAGTTACATTAGGGCAAAGAATTATTGGGTATGGATTTAAACTATCGATTATTAGTGCTGAATCTACAAGACATTACGTCAGCACAATGGATCAACACCATCACGGATCTGTACGATGGATTATTGTTGACTGATTATTGTCACACTAAATACAGAATGATTTACTGGCGCTGGATTAATAACACATTTGATTGCTCCACTGAAATATTGGTGATAGATTGACGTCCGGATAAAGTATATCGAAAGTATGGATTATTGGTGACGGATCAATAGCATATTATAATAGCTAATTTGCTTATTTGCGATGGATCAAAATCATCAAGAGTTCCTGGTGACAAACTGTGTCATACATTAGGTTTGTACATCTAATAAATTGCTTTGAACCATCATTCTACTATGGGGCTACGTCAAAAAGTAAGGTACATGATGGTAAATATCAAACAAAATAAAGTTATAAATGGAAACAAGGATTATTTATTGAATACATAAGCCTATTTCATTTTTGATGTATTCTTCTAACAAATTGAAACCATTATCACACCGTTCAATAAGGTTTTACATTGCAGTAAAACAGAAATCTCCTCCAGAATTTTCTATCTAGTTCATTACAGCCATTTCAATTTCGTTATTAGGTTATGGTTAGAAAATGTTGACTGAATAGGTCGTTCTTCATTTGCACAAACAAACTGAAACCGCACGATGGTAAGTCAGATTGTTTGGTGGTTGAGATCAAACCTCCCATTTGAATTTCTGCAGTTAAGTACTTGCTTTTGTGAGCTGTGATTATACGACATAGGAATTTATTGCCTTCTACAGCATATCGAAGCAGAGAATTGAATCAATACCACCAACTTTCTTCCTTCTATAAAACGTGGCGGCAACGATTTCGCACGCAACTTTTGATATTCAATATGTTCATGTATAATCGATTGCATACTTCCATACGAAATACTCAGTGTACTCGAAATCGCCTTAATTTTTATGCATAAATTGTCCCGTAGAATTTGTTCGACAACACAACGGGAACAATTTCAACATTGATGGAGATTGCAGGGCGTTCTGGACGACAATCGTCAGTGATATCGGTGCGGCCATTTCCAAATTGCTTGAACCACAGCGAAATTGCAAGCCACTATAATACATGCTTGCTATAAATGGTGACAATTTCATAATAAATTACTATGAAATTCAAGCGTTTAGCCCGGTAAAAACGTACAGTATTTCCTGCTTTTAATTTGGAATACGCATGAAGTAAATGCATCAATACAATCCACTCTTGAAACACATTCACAGTATAAATACTACTAACTACCTTTATTTATTTCCAAAACTCTTATATCTATTATTCAACTACGCGAAATTTATTACTATCTATTTACGATATATCTCCAACTGGCGCCATGTGTAACTTTCTTTTTGATTTCCCCTTGTATAGAAACTGTATTAGATAGATTAGTATCACAATAAATAAATATATTGGATTATTAGTTACTTATCAGCAACATATTATACCAACATAAAAGATTAATAGCAAATAGTTAACACAAAAATAACCTATTCGCTTATTTATTAGCTACTGACTTGTAACACACTAGATCAGGAGAAAGAGATTAATAGCGAAATATTAACATAACAATAAACCTAATCAGAGAGTTATTAGCAATATATATAGTCAATCACAGCATATAAATCTCATGTACTGATACTTTCTTCTCGGAACTTCCGGACCACGTTCAACAAAAAGTGTTTGAAGCTCGAATCGATTCAACATATAGCACCTACATTTCTTTTCAAGATGGTCCTCAGGAAAATTATGTTACAAGCCTGCAAATGTCTTGATATTGTCTGATACATCAGAAAATTGCTGATGTACTAATGTAATTATTAATAAACGAATAATACCGAACACGTGCATTTATCATTTCAACTTCTTAGCATTATATTGAACATTTTAGGAAATAATGTTCCAATTTTCTTTATCTATACAGCTTATAAAAATAATTAACAGCTTTGCAATTAGTTATAGTTCCTGTTAAGACATTTGATTCGAACTTAATTTCTTATTAAGAAAGAACTAGGAAACTACTTGGTTTCTTAAAAGAGTATTATTTAGATATAGAACTGCATAAGGGTTTGCTGTAGCGTACAAATACAGAAGCACTGGAAAATGTCGTCGTGTGGATAAACAAATGTATTGGTGCAGGTAAACACATTGTTATTGAAACAGGCTAGTCCTCATTTTGGATAGAATAATACTAAAATGGTTGCTGTTTTTCAAGTTTTTCAGTTGGAAAATTAAAAAAAAATGTACTTTTCAAATTTAATTTAAAAGTAATTCTTAGCTTTAGAATCGACCATAAGGAACACAGTATCTCTGTAGCCTCGATAATTTGATGTAGTCACGGTCGCAGGTTCACGGCCATAGTTGTTTCCGTCGAATCGTAGGATGGAGTTCTCTTGCCACTAAAGACCCTCCGTGTAGCAGCGATGAGGGACGTTACATATGTCCAGCTTCCAAGCTCTCCCATTTGGATGGTGTGGAATTAAGGACAATGAGTTGTCAGCTCAAGTGTTGTCCTCTTCATTCAGACTCGAAATTTCAAGATCCGGTGCAAATAGTCCTCATATTGCTTCTAATAACGATGTTGATTGATTGATTGTATTATAGAGCAACAAAGGCTATTATCCTAACTGCGATGCTAATGAACAATAATTCCATTACTTGAAGTTGTCTGGTGCTTGCAGCTAGCCATTAAAAATATGTTTAAGGATTTGCATTAAAAATTGATAAATACTAATAGGTGGACTATACTTTTTCTTTTTAAATCTGTATTTATTGGCACTGAAAATTGCCTAGATGTGCTTTTTTATATTAAATTCCAAATCTTGT
This sequence comes from Nephila pilipes, assembly GCA_019974015.1. NCBI lineage: Eukaryota > Metazoa > Arthropoda > Arachnida > Araneae > Nephilidae > Nephila > Nephila pilipes. The sequence continues at coordinate 52,697 of BMAW01097720.1, read as the reverse complement.
AAATTATGTACTTCTTCCTCTTTTGAGTAGCCTCTGTACTTTATTGGTCATGGTTGCGGGCTCACGGTCGTCGTTATTTTCCTCAAATTATCAGTTCGTTTTGATGCCACTAAATATCTACCGTGTAGAGGGGCTAATGAACGTTAAATCTTTCCACGCTTCAAATACTCCCGTGGTGTGGTAAAGATGTTTGGAGTAGGAAGGGCTGCCTGAAATATCGTCCTCGTCATTTGACGAAAACGCAAAACTACGAGGTACGTAGCCAATAATCCCTATGTACCTTCTAAATGGGATGTTAATAAACAATCAATCCTCTATACCTCCTTTGAATAACATACGGCAGTTATCATTTATTTGATCCTACAAAAAACTCTCAACTTCAGGTCTTCAAACACTTCTTAAAAATATCCCACTCGTGCATCAAATTTCTTCTTCCCCAAAACACATCAAGCGTCTTTGGACCACCTGTAAGATCATTCCGTCGAAATGTTTGAAAATGCCGTTTCGAATGCAGTTTCAAAAAGAATAAAAAGAGGGAAAGGCCCCCATCCAAGCTTTTCTTCTCTTAGAAGAAGGGTAGGGAGTCATTTTGATCTTACTCCACCCCCTCTTCCCCGAGTTCCATTTGTCGTCTGTCGTCGGAAACAGTGCTATGCTTTCGGGATTCGATTTGTGGGTGTCAAGGCGGGAAATGAGAACAAAGGAGCTACCCATAAAGCACGATCTATCGTAAGGTACACCCTCGGGCGCTCTCTATACGCGTACTTAAAATTCGCTTCGCTGGATTCTTTTCTTTCCTTTGATGTAGACGAGATAACGGAAGAGTAAACTACATGTTTCGTTCTGCAGTTTTTTTAAATTCTTAATTTCCAATATTTGTTTCATTTTCAAGTGTTGCTGTGGGATAGTTGAAAGTAACAAAGCTTCCAAAGATGTTTTCGTCATTGTTGTGGAGTCATTAAAATATGTTTGTTTTCAAGTAATTGAAGGATTGTAAAGAATGGGAATTCCATCCCAGTTTGTACTTCCAAGATGTTTTTTTTTTTTTAATTTTTAAAAATAAACCAGAGTTTTAATGTCAAACCAAAAGTACACATTTCATAGAATTGTTGTTTTTATATCTTTATGCTGCCAAATTGGGGAGAGAAGAGGTTCCGCTATTTATATCAAAACCGAGTGTAATGGTCTGAGAATGCCTGTTTACATTCAGTTTAATCCCGAGAGAAGATTTTGTTATAATAAATATTTAAAAAAATATTTGGGAAGTAAAAGTACCATATTTAGAATATTATTTATTTATAAATGCGTGTGGGCCTTGGTCGCGATCGGCATTGTTTCTGTTGAGTTCGGGGGTTCGAGCACAGGTGCCACTGAAGACCCACCGTGAAGCGGGTGTTATAAACATTAAATCTGTCAAGGTCTCAGATGGTTTGGAAGATTGGAGAGTAAGGTGCTAGATCAGGTGTCGTCCTCGTCATTTGACCAGGGTTAAAACTGACGAGGTCCGTCACCAATAATCCTTGTGTTGCTTCTCAGTGCAATGTAAATAAACGTACGCTATTCGATGAATATCTTTAAATACATGCTTTGTAGTCTTTTATTTTAAAATTGTGTACAGCACTTGAATAAGCTGTAACGTTGTGACCCCAGAATTTATGAAGCGGATCGGTAGCGTGAAGGAATCACATAGCTTAAGTAAAAATACCTCTTTATTGTACAATTGTATGAGTTTTACTCAAGTTAGAAGGCGTTTTCGCCTTGTTTCTCTTCGCACAATGACCCGAACAAAATATCTCATACAAGATACCACGAATAGGAATATATCCATATGAATTTAGTCCCTAAAAGATAGAATTCACAAAAATCGCAAGAGCAGGAAATAGCATAAATCGCATCCTCTCTCGCACACTCCTTGTAGGATTACTTTCTTTCGCTCTCCGACTCTCTTTTTTTTATTTGTCCCTTTTAAATCCCAGATTTGGGCTGACTCACGCCCCCCTTCGATTTCTTTTCATTTTTGATTGGACAGCCAAATTTCACAGGCGATATCCGTTTCTGACCCCCAACACCATTAGCTTTTATCGGTCAATATCCTATTTATCGCAAGTGCATGCAGATGTCGGACGTCAACCGGCTAGGCCCTAAATTCCCATATATAACTAATATGTCATGGTTCATAACTCCTCACAAAGATGAATCAACCCTGCCACACCTATGTAACAGAGTTAGGTGTTCATGAATGTAGCTGACCCAGATTTGGCTCATTTATTGCTTTGGAGTAGTAAACTTTTTACCACGCCTTTGAATGGGAAGTTGGGAAACAAAAACGGGAGTTCAATGCAAATGTCTCTGGCGGGGGTTAGCTATAGCATACGTTACAAAGCTTAGGTGTGATGTGCAATTGTTTATTTACATCGTGCTTTGTTAATGCGGTGAAACATCCCTTGAGTCTCTTGACCCTTTATCTCCGATCAGATCATTATTGATAGCTGAACATTTTTTTTTTGCAACATCCAAAGCTATTACATACTTCAGAATATAAATGTGAATTTCCGGAGTAAAATGCATAAGATGAAGTGAATCAGGTTTAAATTATTCAGAGCTATTAATTGACAAAAAGGTTGAAATTTAAAGAAACTTACTTTATTTGAAGTGCTGAGAGTAAGGGGAGGGTGTAGACCGTCCAATCACACAGGGAAGAGCAGCTCAAGTCGGTAAGAAATGAGCGGCGAGTGAGAGAAATCGCACTTCTAGATTTGTATTTGAGCCTGAAGCCCGAATTCTCATTAGTCGAACGGATTCAATCAGAATTTTAATTTTCGGAGGGACTACGAGTAATTTTTAACCATTCTTTAGTGACAAGAGCAAAATCAATACTAGCTTTCCACTCTGATAGTTCTTGGTTACAGTCTTCTCAAGACTTATCTTCTTTAGGAAATTAAGGGAATCATAAGCCCGACATAACTTAGTGAATCTTTCTCCCCATTAGATTTTACTGTCCTTGAAAACCAAGGGTGATGCGTCACAGGGATACCCTAGCGATTTCCCTCTACTTTCCCCCCTACTTTTTGTCAACCAATTTTTAATTTTTTTTTCTTTTTTTTTGTTTGTCGGATTACACTTTAAAAATGTTTGTTGCAAGCCAGATTTAGCTTTCGCGTCATAAACCGCTACTGTTACTTGCTGTCACTCTGGGAAACTGCGGCCACCTTTTCCAGGATAAAATATCATTCCAATATAAGGCTGTGGTGTATTTTCACATTTTTATTGCTTCTCATGTAGTATCAACTTCTCTGCTTTGAATTTTCTTCTTCCAGGGAACTCCCATTCATTTCCTGAAGCTGTTTCATGAAAATTATGTAAGAGAAACGAAGTACATTGTATCTTCTCGTTCTTAAGCATAATATTCTTAAGAGAAACAGTCGAGTGGAAAGATTAAAGAACAGACAGAGTAAGTTGAGTTTATGTATTGAGTAAGAGATATAATTTCTCATTCAATTTCTAGAGTTGACACCGATTTTAATTGAGGCACTTCGAATATGGAGTTGGCTTGGTTGGTTGATTGGAGCTTACATCGAATTGGATCATCTTGAACTTATTGAACTAAATACAAGTGAACACTTTCCAGTAAATCTATAACAGTTTAAAATTTTAACAATAGATAGTATAAAGAATAAGAATAAGTTCTTTTAAAAGATATATGTCAGGAGTAAAACCAATGTCATGTAAAAGTTGAAAGATAATTGGTGGGAGATTACTCCGATTCAAGTGAGCTAAATTTAATATTTTTGATTTAAAATGCTTAAAATGAACAGAGATATACGCAGAGTATTCTGTCAAAATGTGTCTCGAAATCGGGGGGTAAACGTAATAAGAAGATTTTCTCCTAGTACAGAGTGTTTGTGTCCGTCTTGTGTATCCAATTCGTAGACATGTTAAAATTGCAAACTGTCTACTACATGAAAATGATTTCAAATGAGAAATTGTAAGTTCAACTTGATTTAGTTTACTATTTATTTAAAAAATTCTAATTACTTTTCCAATTACAGTGAATGGCTGCTTTAATGCATTTATGATATTACGGTATGGGATAATGGGAGAGACTGCACCAGACATAGATTAAGTAGAACTGTCGACTATTTTTTTGCCTTTGATACCCACGAAAAAGGGTATGAAACAAAATAACAATTAGACATCTTCAGACTTAAATTTATAATATTTTTAAAGTATCAGTGACTAATAACTAGGTGTTGATGTAGTTGACTGTTTATTTACGTCATACTTTGAAGCAACCCGAGGACTATTGGCAACGGACCTTGAAAATTTGAGTCTCGATCAAGTAACGAAGACGACACTTGATCCCTGTGGTGCAGTTTTGATTGATTTTGCCCTTGCTTCATTAAATCTTACTTTCGTTCACTGATTCAAACATCGACGTAAATAATCAATCAATCAATCTCTCTAAACGAAACATCTTTTATGGAATCAAGGCTCAACCACTAGGTTCGTTGCCATGAGCACTTGGATACCACACACACACACACACACACACACACACACACACACACATTATTCTCTTACCTTTTAATCTCTCTCTCTTTCTCTCTCTCTCTCTCTCTCTATATATATATATATTAAAAGGTAAGAGAATAAGTGAGGTAAGAAATAAGAGTGAAGGAAGAGATAAAAGTCGTATAAATATAGGTAAGAAAAGAAGGAGAAGCAATATATAAATTTTTAAAATTACTGAAAAATTCTTTATTGTTCTTTACGACGGCTTTAATATTTCCAAACCGTCATTTCGGTACCCATACCTTTTCATAACCTTTACATTTTTTGAAAATTCCTCCTTCATAAAAAAGCATAACATAAACATAATATTCAACTGTAGAATAAAAAAGAAAAATTACAAGAAAACACACCGCAGCAAAAAATTGCTAAAGCATCCACTGAAATCCCCCCTCCTTCCTTCGTCGCAGGGGCGGCAGTCAGAAGAACCATCGATCCCGTGGCGGTGGGTGGCGTTTTACATGCCTTTGCTTTTACCAATCAGCTCCTAATGCGGGGACCGCTATTTGCTTAATCCCCGTCGCCTGAATTATCTCCAGGAGCAAACAGGGAAGAACAAAATTTGGATTCGCAATGAGTGGGAAGAGGAGCATACAGTCACCGCGCTACTCTCTTTTCTGCCTGCTATTGATGCTTCATTTAACTGCATCAAGTAGTTGGTATGCTTGGAAAGAGAAAGAGTCTTTATGTGTGTTCTGTTAAGTGTGTTTGGATTGATCAATCGGTCGAAAAACTGTATTACCGTCGCTAATGTATTCGGTGATTGAGAAAAAGTATTCGGCGAAAACATTCCGACTGTAATAAGTGATTGAGTTCATTACCTAACAATGCCCGAATGTTTCTGGTTATAGGATTTATTATTCGTCGTGGTAACCATCATGAGAAAGTGTTTTTTTTTTTTATTCGTCTGTTTATTTTTACTAATGATTTGCAACATGGGATAGCATTGTCGGATTTTCTGGAAGGGCTGGCTTGGTGGAATGCTAAATTAATTGATCTGAGGTGTACTTCCCTCCTTCAATTGTCCTTCCAATCCCTTCAACTTTCTTGATTAAAAAAATCTCAGCTCTAATTATGCAAACTGAACGTTCAAATACAAATTGAAGTGCAGAAGCGCAATTTAGCTTATTTTGGCTATTGTGCCATAAAACAAAACAGAAGTGTAGTGAGAAAAAGGGAAGACGGTTATAAGTATATAGTTAAAGTTATGGTGAATAGAAGATTGTTAGTGTGATTTATTCGGAAGTATTCTAGCGTGTTTAGGAGATTTGTTGAGATAAGGACCAACGCTGTCGTTACAATTGCTGGAGATACGTAATAAATTACATAAGTTGTTAGTACTTCTGGAAAGAGACTACACTGTGGAGAGCTTCCTCCTTATTTGAAAAGTAAATAAAGATATTGTGGATATAACTCCCTATTTTAAGTAATTGATCTGTGGTTGAACATAGGTGAAATTTAGATCTTCAAGACGACAGATGAGACGGGTATTAGGATACCGTAACAGATTCTTCGTCAATGGATTTTGTTTTGTTTTTAAGGCAAGACGTTAATTTTTAAAACAAACATTCAATCATATAAGTATCGTCAACATCATCAAATTAAGGTTTACCTTATTTAGGTAAGTACAGGCATCATAGCCCCAAAGTATCTTGGGATAATTCTTCTTTCCTGTGAGGTTTATTGTCTATGGTAAACTCGAGGGATTCGCCCCCATTCGCTCCCAGCGACCCTTCTCTATTTTTGACCCTCCTCCTGTTAACCAATTTTTATCTTTCTTTTTTTTTTTCATTTTTTCAAAAATCTAAATTATAGGTGCTCATTGTTTAGTACAGCATAACCAGATTTCATTCTTGCCACAGAAAACTGAAATTTCCTTCACTATTATGGTTTACAAATAATGATATTTATATTGGCTGTTACTTTAGAACAAGAGTATAAGACCCTTTCTACCCACGACCAATTTATAACAAGTAAAAGTCTTACTGAAAAACCAGGATTCAAGTATTAGTTCAAATATTAGTATAGTAGTCAACAAGTAACATAAAATTTTTCTTAAAGTCAATTCCTACTTAGATGAACAAAGATTTTTTTTTATTTTAGTTACTTTTTATTAAATAATTACAATTAATATAAATATGTATATATATATGACAGAATCACAATATTAAGGGGCAAAAGAAAATTTTTTCCAGCGACCTACACGCTTTGTCACTGACGGTATTTATTCCTAAATTTTTATTCTGGTAAGTATCTTATATAAGAGAAATTTTTATAAATAAAAATTAATTTTATAAAAATAAAATTTTTATACTTTTAAAGAAATAAAAAATTTTATGCTTCAACCCGAAGGCACGAAGATTCTACGCCGACGCTTTACCATCTTTGCCATTGCAAGACAAATGTCATAGTAGAAGCAGTGGCTTGTTTCTTAATTCATCCGGTAAATTAAATGGTTGGAATGCAGTTTAGCCCAACCACTCTTAACGACAGGAATTATTTGGCGGTATTTTGCCAAATGTGGCTACCACTTCGTGGATTTTACGTTCAGCCAAAAAAACATCGCCAAGTTTCACTCAATAAGTCTCTGGTCTGACACATATATGACAACACAGTTGACAGTCCCGTATGATTTCTGGATAATACTATCCTTTAAACGAAAAGTGGCAAAATTTCATGACATTTTAACCATTAGTTTACAGGGTACAGTGGTTTTAGTGTCTCTAGTTTTACAATTTTTAAAAGAATGGAAAACAAGTGATATAATTTTTTTTTGAAGTCAATTCCTGCTTCAGTCAACAAAGAAATTTTTTTATTTTAGTTACTTTTTATTAAGTTATTTTGCGGTATTTTGTCAAATGGTTCTTAACGTTCTGCCAAATGCCCTGGTCCTGGTACACTTAACGTTCAGCCCCCCCCCTCCCCCGAAAAAAAATACTTCACCGAGTTTGGCAATTTTTGAAATCACGCCAAGTGGTTGGGCTAAACTGCCTTTTCACCAATTAAGTTTAATTAATGAATTAATGTTTGAAAAACTGTATTAACATCAAATGTCATCCACTACAAGTGTTAAAAAATGTATTTGAACTTGAGTGGATGAATAAAAAGTATTTTATTAACGATTGAAAATTTGAACACGATATATAAATATATATAGGGAGACTGTGAACTAATTGTAGGAATTTAAAAAAAAAAGAATAAATTAAGAACAAAGCTATGGTTACTTTTTAAATTAAGTATTAAAGATTACTTTTAGTGCTGACTGAGTTTGCTTAAAAGACATTTAGAACTATTTATTGAACCCAATGGTTTAATGATTTCTTCTAGTAATTAAGCTCTTGAACGTCCTCAAGGGCTTATCTTCTTCAGGTAAGTACTGGCATCATTTACATGTGACATTCGAGTGATCGTTTTCCTTTCACAAGCGATTTACTGCCATTGTAAACTCAAAGGATACGTTTCCAGTATACACTAGCGATATTTTAGACACTTTTTCTCTTCCACTAACTTTTATATTTTTTCCAAATGTCTGTATGTTCAGTTACACTTTTTTTGGGCGCAGCATTATCATATTTGTCTTTTGCGCCACTGAACATCACCCGGAAGCTGTTTATTCGCATTCTTGCCAGCATTTCCCAGGAGAGAGGGGGAGGTAAATATATCAACATCACCCCTTAAATTAGCCTTCAAAGAACACTCCTTGATCAAACACGCCCCCTTAGACTCTTCTACACCCGCCGGTGGGCGGTATTAACACTGTTGGGAATCACTGCTCTAGAATGATATTAATTGAAACGTGCTTAGTTTTATATAATGTGCATCGCCCATCCCCCAATGGCGGTGACTGGGGATTAGATGTAAGGGTGTAAATAATTTACAGACAACAGAAAATAACCTACTCTCGAGGAATAAGGAAGGATGGGGTGGGGGTAAATACATACATAATCTAAAAACTTAGCTACCGAGTGGTAAGTTATTGACTCTTTTTAAGTGAATTTGGACAAAGAAGTAAAAGTTGTCAATTTATACCAGCTTTACTGTGATTTAGTTTTAATGCATGAATTTCTTAAGAAATTTTGATTAAACCTAAATGGTATGTTTTTTGTTATGAAATGAACAATATTACTCATGAATTACAATTAGATAGAAGCATTTCGAGAAATCAAAAGTGATTAGTGATAATTTCATTCAAAAAGGAATGCAAAAAAATGACTATTTGCCAAAATCCTACCAATGAGTTTACTTAAGTACTATATTACAGCTCAGAATACCCAAAATTAAGAAAAAAAATATTTATATTCAGTCTTTCTATTTCAAAACCATATGTTAGTTGTCCCGTTTTCACCTGCCGTAGACTTCCATACATTTGTCCGCTTTGTCTACCCTTCGCCATGACACCTGCTTTACATGTCTCTACTACTTACTGTGGAGCCTTAAGAAACGGTTAACTGCGACGGATGAGTCATACAACCGAGCTGCTATGCATGGCATTGCATTTTGTGCATATTTTCACGAAGTAAATTTTTTAATTGTGAAAGAAATGAGAAAGGAAAGACACAATTAAATAAGGCAACAGGGTTGATACAAAGGTTTTGCTTATAATTCCCGGATTAAGCAGCTAAAACTGAATAAAAATTAATTTTTCACTGAAAAACCAGGGGGAGAGTAAGTTCCCCACTCTTTACGATGTATGATTTTGGTGTTATCAGAGTCTGGATGTCACCGGTCATGAAACTGTCGTACTATTGATGACTAGGTTACAAAAATTTCAAAAGAAATTTGGCTAATTTTGAATGGGAAAAAAAAGCACAGTGTAACTCTGGATAAAAGATTTGAATTATTCATAAAATTCTGAAGCTTTGATCTCATGCACTTTTGAGTGCTGTTTACATTAAGACATTTAATTATTCAGTAGTTGGTAATTTTCTTTTCAGACATCTTTAAAAAGTCTAAAAATAGATCTAAGATAATTTTGAAAACATAGCTTCTAAAAATATATCTTGAATTTCTTCTCCTATAATTATTTCTCACAGCTTAACATTAATTAAATTGTATAATAAATAGACCATGTTTTTTGCACAATAATGTAAACAGAATCTAAAATAATGTTTTATTTATGCATTCTTTCTAACTTTAAATGCTCCAGTTTTTACTAAATTTGTTTTCGTTTTTTTTCCGCAAAGAGTTAGTTTAAGGATTTAACTATTTTTTTCAATATTTCAGAGCATAAACCATTTATTATATTTTAAAAATCTAAATAAATACTTCCTCACGCGAAACTGTTGAAGTTACTATGACAATTATCTCATAAATATTTAAATTTTGGGGAGGTCTTCACCTTTTTCTGTGCTTATTTGCATGAAGTTAAATGTTAAAAACTTGCAGTTTGGAATGAATTGTTCTGTGTGTGTATTCTAAAACTTTAAAAAATGAAATTTTCGTTTAATTACTAGGAGTTTTATATTAATGTGATTCAATTTATTATGTTTTAAACTATAATGTGATAAAATCATACTATTGTTTTTATTTTAACTTAATATTTATAACTTATTCCGTAAAAAATGAATTTTAAAAACAAAATCGATTAGCTATGTGAGTTTTTGAAATGTACTTATAGTTTCTTCCATTTTTATCTAAGCAACTGCTGAAATTGTACTAAAATAAACGAAATAATGTTATATAGGATATATTAAAAACGTTTCCAATTTTAAGAGTTTCAAAAATATATTAATTTTTTTGACAAAAAATTAATGGCTTACCTTTTGGGTATTTTCTTTCTAAAGTAGCTTTTTCTATTCAGCAGCTGAGAACACCTACAAAATAAATTTTTTTTTCAGTTTTGAAGTTGTTATTACTATTATTGAAATAAGAAATCAGAAACAGATAAATTGATTGAAAACGTGTCATTGAAAAAAAAACAGAATTGCATATAAAACATAACGCAGTGAAAATAACAGCAATTTCAATTATTACAGCTGAAAGCATCATAAAAATTTTACTTTTTTCAAAAATGGTTAAATTATTTATTCTATCCAGCAATCATTTCTCACAACAGTTAAAATTATTTTCACCTTATTTGTGATAAAATAACACATGAGAGTAGCTCGAAAAATACTTGTTATTGACTACCAGTGATGATACTAAGGCAAGTTACCATTGCGTGCCGCCATCTGATAAGCAGTACCAAAAATGTGACATTTATTGGTTGGTTTTGATATTATGAGAATTTGTGTGTGTTACAATATTGCAATTTGATTGTTGCCACGTCGATTGGTCACCAGGGATGAAATGGATTCATCATTATACACCGAAAAACCAAATAACAATCGATATAATGGGTTGATTCTGGTGAAATTCTTTCAAAGTAGGCGAAGATGGTCTCATCATCCTGACAAGTGTTGGTGACGATTTTTCGGGATACAAAGGGTACTATCCTAGTGGACTTTCAAAAGAAAAATTGAGTGATTGTGAAGTTTAGTGGCGTAAGTCCCAGTTAGGGCTATGCTGCGCACAACAAGGTACAATTCTGATCTAGACGTTTGAAAAAAATTAGTAAAACAGATAAAAACAGAGAAAGATCGAAAATAGAGAAGGATCGCTTGGGTATTCAGGAGAGGCGTCACAGATGATTACCACTGACAGTAAATTCTATGGGAAAGATAAAGATCATTATAGAGCATCAAGGTCATCACTCTCGTAACTACGTAAAGAAGGTAAACCCTTGATGAGTTTTTAGGAAGAAGAAAAACGATTAACTATCAATACAACAGTGAGTTATCTTTTTCCTTCAGGTACTTGATTTCTTTCGATTAGTACGGGTGTCATAACCCCAAGGTATCTTAGTAATATTTTCTTTCCTATGGGGTGTCGAGTGTCGCACCCATGAAAAACACTCTCATTTTTTCTCTTTCTTCGACCCTCTTTCTTTTCAATCAATTAACTTTTTCTTCATTTTATCTATATAAAATGGAGTTCCTTTGCCCTCTTATTTAGATTTGGCTCTCACGCCACAAATCGTAAGTATCACTCACTACTATTTTCTAATAACATGGGGACTTTTTGAACCTTCCGCATACCTAAATATTGTTATTATATATACGGGTATAAAAGTCAACATGTATCTTAAAATTAAGCACTTAAATTACTTTCCGTTATAAGACAAACTCGGGTGTAATCCTATATTCAAAATATCTTCGTTGCAAATTATTATTCAAAACACGCCTATAGATTCACATAAAATTAACAACGTATGTAATATTTGGGATTATACTTCATTTAGAAAATATTTACGCATCGAGATTAAATTCCTTAATAGTTTTAAATCATAAACATTTTATGAATAAACTTTATCCATAATAAGTTAAACCTGCAATCACGAAACTATTAGTACCTCTCGATATCTATATATTTCTAAAAATATCCCCTTCCTGTCACTACTAATTTCCCTCCAAACTATCGAAACTGATGCAAAATTACCAAACTTAATCAGACTACTGATACTCGAGGATTATTTAAGCTCTCGCTAACGAAGCGTATAAAGTCCTTCGCATACAAATGACTTGGTTGTTATTGGCACTAAAAAGACGCCATTTTGTTTCAAAACCGGCTAAAATTTATTCCTCTCCAAAATGCTTTCGAGTACACAAAATGATCAAGGGCTAGAGAAAATATCTCGGAGGAGTGTTATTTAAACCCCCTCCTGGATGACTACACCAACCATCTCGTGGGACCGAGGTGGCATTCTTACCCTCCCATAATGCGAAAAAGAACGAAACCATCCTCCTCCCTCGAGTTGCAACCAAACGATTATTTTCTAATTTATCGAACGTCACGCGAGATAATAACCGGATCTCCTCCCTCCCGGAATAAGCTCCTGTTCAGAAAATATCGTCTGAGATAAGCAAAGCGGACTCGACAAAGAATGGATGCCAGAGAACTCTTAATCTCTTTTACCATCTCATTATTAATTTCTCTGCGGTAACCGCCTAAAGGAGGAGGGGGGGGAGGCTGAAGATCCCTTTCCCACCCCTTCCTTGTGAAGAAAGGGTGGAGGATAGAATAGGAGGAAAGTTGTGGTCCGCTTTTGCTTTTCTGTTGCGCTCACTTTTTGACACGAACCTCCCCGTTGATGAAGACAACTTTTGTTTATTTTCGCCGTAACAGTAGCTGATTTGGCGGGTTCGTTTAAAAGGGCGATGTAGCTTATTAGCGCGAGCAAGCGAAAGTTTGTTGTTTTTAAAATAATGGGGATCATTTTCGCCATTATGTAAACACGGTAACGTATGTCTTGCGAAGTGCCTTTGGCGAAACTTTCGCCAAGCTCCAGGCTTCTTTGTGTGAACCGAATTTGATCAGTTTCAGGAAGGAAGAAAAAAAAAATTACTTTTGGTGGGCTGTTGGGAGGGAAAGGTTCCAGAACAATTTTGTGGCTTAATAAGGCATTTTTAGCCATTAGGGATAGATAAAAAGTAGAACAAAATTTAAAGAATGTGAACTTGGGGAATAAGTTATGTGACAAAAATTATAAGAAAGTAATGAAACGTCATTAAAACTTTTAAAACAACAGGATATAATGCGAACTAATGTAAGTTAGAAACAATTAATTACATGATATAGAAGAAAGAAAAGTTACAAAATTAAAAGGCTTAATGAGTCTTGTAATGATAGAGTCTCGACTAAGAACAGAAATTCATTAACTCGCTAAAGTAAAATGTTATGAAACTTAAACTAGAAAATCTGCTATTAACTATACAAGCAAAATAATAATGATAAACACGGAAATTATTCTATGGAATGTTTTTATCTTCAAATTTATATGTAATGTATATAATTTAAAACTCTACGTTATGTTATAAACAGTGACCTTCAAGCTGTTAGGTAGAATTTTATTTTTGCTTTTTTGATGAGTTATATAGCTTTTAAGATATATTTCTAAAAACAAAGCAATTTGTTGCTAAAACAAAGTTTTTAAAATTAAGAAACACAGACTTCATAATTATATAAAATATATTTTCATCCAAAGAAATTCATGAGAAAAAGTTACTTTTATTCCCACTTCGTAATTAATAACCTCATACTATGCATTACTTTTTTGCATCCCAATGCAGGGAATGTTATTGCAACTTTTTTTTGAAAATTATGAACCTGATAATTAAAACTGCTTGAGAAACATTGTGTTTAACTTTACAATTAAATATTACAAACTATATCCTGTTTTTGAAAGAATACTTTGACAAATTGTGATAAAGAGGGGAAAAAAGTATGAAGTTTGTTTCACAGAAAGCCTTTTTTTAAAAAATAATATTTAAAGCATACAGCATCAAACTGTTTTTTTTTACATGAATCTTCATACGACTATTGCTAACGGGAAAAAATTAAATATAAAGAACACTCCCAATGGCACAAATGTTTTAGATATTGATATTAGAAAACAAAGTAAATTCAAAGGAATTCTCGATTTTTAAGACATCAGTAAACTGGCAGAAACACTTGGCGTTGTCCCTGGTTTCAGAAATAAAACATTTTTCATCTTCAGTGTTTTGATATTATTATTGGGGATAGATGCTTACTATTTAAAACTTGTTACAGATCTCTCTTGTTATACGTCTTATACAAATAGAGATATCTTGACCCCATGTGATGGTTTTTCAAAATCTTACATAGACAGTGACTTTCCTCTTATTTTGAAGATGTTTTCATAGTCAAGGATGAAATACGTAGCTTGGTAAGATCTTGGCAGTAATACTGATTTGGCGATTTGCTTGTAAAATTCCCAAGTCGCCAAATTTGGTTATAAAACTACAAGGCCCTAGACAAATTGGGGAGGCTCTAGATTGTATTTTTAGTTTTTATATATATGCACCACTGACTGTATGTGCCTCAAGTGATATTGTGATTGCGTATTTTGTAAGTGTTGCTTTCGACCCTGTTAGCTGTGAATTTGTAGTGCTATTATGGATATATAAAAGTTTCTGTTGATTGTTTTCTGTTAAAAAGAAAATTGCGTTTAGTAACGAATTTCAGATAAATGTTAAAATTAAAAAACTCCGATAGAACATTTTTATTAATTGCGAGGACCTTTGCTAAATTTGTAAACTGATCAACTACGTAACAATATATATATATACAACTACGTAACAATATATATATATATATATATCGATAGCTGCTCATTTTTCCTAACGGGAGCATTTTCAGCCATCATTTTAGTTTGAAAATGCCACTATCTCTGATTATATTGATAGTTATCTTCCTACGCTTCAGTACCTTAAACTTATTTTGTTATATTATAAGTTTGTTTGACAGGCTTATTGAAAACAAACTATATTCATTGTATATATTTGACATAATCATGCACACATGACAGAATTTTCAGACAATTTGGTTAAAAAGCAAAAATAAGAGTGCAACCAGATTATAAAAGTATTAATAATCAAATAGTTATAAACGAATTACGAGACATATGTTTTTATTTTTAATAATGCTTGAAGTGTTGTAGATATATTTCTTCATCGAATGATTTTCTGCTTCAGATGAATATAAATTATCAAAATTACAATAATATTGCTGAGAGAAATCTGTCTGAATTGCTGAAAATTTACAAAGAAATGTTGTGTCAAATAGCATTTTACAATTATTCAAGTTTCAAAATTATCTTACATGTACTGAACATACGACCGACGTTATTTAATTTTATTGTGCAGTGGTGTCAACTTAGTTTAAATTCATAATCTTACTTGAAGCGTCAAGTATTGTTCCAATTCTTGACGAATTTAAGAATAATTCATGGAGCTTCAACTGTAAAATTTTATTCCACAATAATTCGAATTCTTAATGTCATATTAGATGACAGATTTTGTTTCGAAGCAATTCTATGGAATTAAATTCTGAAGAAATTCTCTAAAAGGATTTGTAAGATTATATTGAGCATATCTAGAAAATATGAAGTAATAAATTTAAAAAAAAAAACTTTCAGTTTTCTAGGTGGTGTTATTTGGTAATGGATAAAAATTTCTGGAATTTATTTTTTACTGATATCATTCTCTTTCAGTAGCGTAGCGATGGAGAGATATGGGATTACAACTCTTCTCTGTAAAGATTACTATATACTGGAATTTTAAAACTGAAACTTCTTTGAATTGAATCGTCTTCATTTTTTCATAAAAAATTAATATTTGAAATCCTGTACTCTACATATATCTTCTTTTTACATTGAACGAAAACTGTGATATTTGAAATTAGTTCTGAGATAAAAATTGAATTGAGAGAGGCATCCTTCTTCCCCTAATCGTCTAGTTTGGCTCTGTCACGGACTGTTCTATATACATAATGATATAGATGTTTGAATATTCGAAGATTCGTATAAAACCGATATGATTTCCTTCATCGTCTGACTTTAATTAGTGACTGAACTTTAGTAACTAGTTGTTGTGTAGCGACTGGGAAGGATATAAAGATTGTAACCTCCACCCCCGTAAGAATTGCCGTTTATTGAAAATTTAAAACTCAAAACTTTTTTATCTTGATTTTTTTAAAATTTTTTACAGAAAAAATTAAAATATTGGAAAAGCGTGCCACACATAAACATTCTTTTCACTTCAAAAATAAACAATGAAATTTGAAATTGATGTTGAGATATGAGCTGAAGTACGGGCCGTTTATTAAATATAGACATTTTAAATAAGTAATTATGTTGAAAGTTTTGCTACATGCATTATAGATGTGGAAAATACAAAAGACAAATGGATACTCTTTTAAATTGATCACCTTGTATAAGTAGACGAAAGAGAAAATAATAACACTTTTTCAACAAACTCCGTGCTAGTAAACGGTAACAAATACATAATGCCTTTTTTAGAAGAAAAAAAAACCACTGTATTCTTCTCTACGAGGATTCAAAAATCTTTCTAGGTTCGTTATTCCACCATTGTTGATTCTTGAGAGTGTTATCTGATGCAAACTTCAATGAGTTCTTATTTTCTGGAATCGACAATGTTATAATTCACATTCTTAATAAAACCATCTATCTACTTTTAAATGTTCTTTTTAACATTTCAAAATTGTTTTGCAATTTTTACAACGTTTTTCTGAATTTCACTTGGTGTGTGTGTGTGAGTGTGTGTGTGTGTCATCAAATTTTCGATCGTTAATTTAACCAACTTCCCATCAAGCAAGAGCTTTGAAATTTCGGGAATCGTTCGTACTCGCCTAACAATGCAATATTTAGACGTTTGCGACAAGTTTTAACTAATATTTCAATAATTTTAATAAGTCAAAATATTCTTTCCTCTAGGCGCTTTTAGGATTGAGGAAAAAAAATTTTCCCCCTCTGGGAACACCGGGCACTCCCCACACCATATGACGCCTCGTAAAACTATTGTACTCACAAAGGGGAGATACTATCTCCCTTTACTATCTCCGAGATAGTAAGGGTTGCTGACTTTTAGTCAATAATCATGAGCAAGAAAGAAAGTTTCCAATATTTGGCACCATGTCTTATCACAATAATTTTTTCTGAATTCTGGTTCCCATTTTTTTTTAATAGAATGGCTTACAAACTTTCAAATGCATGTTTTGATTTTATGAGTATTATGAATTTTTTAATACGCTCACAAATGTCTCTTTTTTAAGTAAATTTTAAAGTTAAAAATAACCAACAGTTTTAACTAATATTTCAATAATTTTCTTTAATAAACTTTGCCACCATATAAAAACGTTGGTTTTTATATCGAATTTTTATCTGAATTTCACTTGGTGTGTGTGTGTGTGAGAGAGAGTGTGTGTGTGTGTCATCAAATTTTCGATCGTTAATTTAACCAACTTCCCATCAAGC
>BMAW01097720.1:21544-34896 GCA_019974015.1 Nephila pilipes | reverse complement strand
CTTTGCCACCATATAAAAACGTTGGTTTTTATATCGAATTTTTATCTGAATTTCACTTGGTGTGTGTGTGTGTGAGAGAGAGTGTGTGTGTGTGTCATCAAATTTTCGATCGTTAATTTAACCAACTTCCCATCAAGCTAGAGCTTTGAAATTTTGGGAATCGTTCGTACTGGCCTAACAATGCAATATTTAGACGTTTGCGAGAAGTTTTAACTAATATTTCAATAATTTTAATAAGTCAAAATATTCTTTCCTCTCGGCGCTTTTAGGATAGAGGAAAAAATTTCTTTCCCCCTCTGGGAACACCGGGCACTCCCCACACCACACGAGGCCTCGTAAAACTATTGTACTCACAAAGGGGAGATACTATCTCCCCTTTACTATCTCCGAGATAGTAAGGGTTGCTGACTTTTAGACAGTAATCATTCGCAAGAAAGAAAGTTTCCAATATTTGGCACCATGTCTTATCACAATAATTTTTTCTGAATTCTGGTTCCCATTTTTTTTTTAATAGAATGACTTACAAATTTTCAAATGCATGTTTTGATTTTATGAGTATTATGAATTTTTTAATACGCTCACAAATATCTCTTTTTTAGTAAATTTTAAAGTTAAAAATAACCAACAGTTTTAACTAATATTTCAATAATTTTCTTTAATAAACTTTGCCACCATATAAAAACGTTGTTTTTAAAAACGTTGATTTTTATATAGAATTATTTTTTATCTGTTCTGAAATTCCCCCCCCCCTTCTGTACGGTTGTTTTAACCGTTTTCTTTTCGCTTTCCCCCTTCGGCTCTTTACGTAGCTCTTAGGGTACGGTTGAGAAACTCTCTTCTAAATAGTCATTCTGAATCGAAGACCGAAGAGAATCGAAGCGATTGCATTATGGTGATTAGATAGTCATCCACCGAAGTGTCTATTGTTAAAATGCTGCTGAGGAAAGGGGATCCTAGCTAAAGAAAAATAGACCGAGATTCTGTGAATCCCCACATTTAATTTTCGAAGAGCGGTTTCAGATTACCATAGGCTTGAATACCAAATCCCCTATCATATCAATCTCATGTTTGTTGAATGGGTTTCGAGTGCATTCCGATCACGTGCATTGGAAGAGGAGGAGTGGGGGGGGGGGGATACTGGCAACGTGTTAAGACGATGCCATTCTGAAATATCAGGGGATTCTGTCATCGCAGAAGAAGGATGGGCAAGTTTCATGATCCTCTTCCCAGACTCATTCTTCTACTTCCGGCATTGGGAGATACTAGCCGTGGGAGGATATTTCTAAGAACTTGCAATCGCTCCACACCCCCTTTTCGAAAGGATCTTTGTTTTGTTCCTCGTTCAGTTCATTTTATTTTTTGTTGGTGTTTCTCATTTCTTTGCTCTTTTCATCCGGATATCCGGGGCTAACATCAAAGAACAAATCCTTCTTTTTCCGCAAGTTCTTTTTCGTTCTGCTTCTTTTTTTTTTTACAGCGTTTCTTTGTTTTAGGTGTGGGAGGGGACGATTTCGAATGGGTTCCGTTTGGAAAAGAAGATCGATTGAAGTCTCGAGGTTTGAGTATTCGAGTCTTCCATGTGAAATTACTGAACGAGATTAAACAGTTTAAGTTTGTTTTGCAGTAGAACTCTAAATTTATTTCTTTAATTTTGGGACAATTTTGTACAGAACAATTCAAACTTTGAATTGGATTTGTTTTATTAACGTCGCGCTACAACCAACCCAAGGGCAATGGAAGACGGATCTCGTAATTTTGATTCTCGATCAATTGACGAGGACGACACCTGAGCTTTGAAAATTACAATGTTTTACAGAAGTTTTGTAATAATTTTGAAAATAATGTAGTTCGATATTATGTTTTCGTAATATGTATGTATATCTCAAATAATTTGAGTGAAAATGAATCATGAAATATCTGTAAATTTTAATCCTTCAATAGATTCCTGAGATACTTGTAATTAGAAATAAAAAATGCAGTTATTCAAATACACGATTTCTTTTTCTTCCTCTTAAAAGAGCTGTTCTTTTAAAAGGAACCAGGGATAGCTGTTATTTAGCATTTTTTTTTATTTGTTATTCCTTTGTAACTCAAACTCAAGTATCGGAAGAAACAAATGCAGTTTAATATATCTAAGCTAATTTTATGAATATACATTATACCCATATCACAATTACAGTTAAGGAAATTTATGGGGAAATAAACTATTTGGTGAGTTTTGCTCATCTGCAAAGAAACAAATAGTTTCAATAAAAATGATATCAAAATCTAATTCATTTTTTAACTTTAATATGTAAAACTAAAGCTGCTTACAATATTGCAGTACAAGAGAAAAATATGGAATATGAATAATTCATACAGGGAAATATCAAAAAGAATAATGCATTAAAATAACGTCATTCTGTGTATGGTAGTGAAATCAAAATGTGTAATATTAACAATAGGCGATGTTTTTATTAGGAAAAAGTACGCCATTTGTCAGATTGCATTAAATGACAAGATACCTTATGTTATTTACACTAATTTATTTTTTAATTTAAAATAATGGATGATATTTGTAATAAGATACAATGCTCGCTGCCCTTAATACATTTAGGTGATAGTTACACTCCATAATAAGTAGCAACAGTGTCCGTTCCAGTCCAGAATTGTTCAGTGGAAAATTTGACACGCCTTTTCAAGACAGGGGATATAATCTTTCTTGTTGATTGGATAGTTGAAATTATTATTTCAGCCATTGGCCACTGGTCACCCCAACCAAGAAAGTAAATAGTACTGTGTCTGGTTAAGTGTTGTTAGTGTCTCAGGAAATCAGAATTCTTTTGGGTGAAATGTTGACCTTAAAGTTCCTGTTCAACAGATAAGTCACTTGAAATATTACACGGGTCCCGTTTCCTTTAAGGAGAATCTTTGTTTGGACGTAAGGTTCACCACTAATGAATTTGTTAAATATGGTCGCTGCAAATGTTTGCTTATTTAAAGTTTCTATGACTTTCTATTACGATTATTTCTAGCTCTACAGTCCCAATTACACGGAACTGGGGTATCTTGACGGGGTTTAGAGTTTCAGCTTGTGACTTGATTGCAACCGTGATTGTCGTTGAAGCGAGCCCATTACCGGCGTTGTTTCCGTTGAGTCGCGGATTCGAGTCCTGATGCCATTAAGAACCTATAGTGTATTAGCGCTGATGTACATTAAATCTTTCGAGGCAACTAATTATCATGTGAGAGAAGGTTTTGAGACGGAGGTGCCAGCTCAGGTGTCCTCCTCGTCACTTGACAATTATTATATCTGTATCCAAATGCCTTAATAATTTGCCCGAGAGGACGCATCTTTTAGTCTGGTTGGTAAAGGCACAGGGAAAAGCGAGTGGTCACCTTTTCTATGGACCGAAAGGACCAGAATTCGAGGTCAAACGACTCTCCTCCCCCTCACATGGTAGAAAACGACTCAACGCTGAACTTCTAAGCGCGTCATTAGTTAACAATCAATCGACCTAGAAAAGTTTTCTAGGGAATTGGTTCGTAATCCTTTATACTAAGCGCAGGCGTGCTTCTATTGAGGGGTGAAAATATTGATATCATACATATTTATTCAAATAACATATAGCAATACAGAAGCATATTTAGATTAATTTCCTTAACAATTAATATTACGGCTATAAGGAGTAGCGGATTATTATGAAGGAATAACAATAAACTTCTCCTTATAGTCAGCTTATCCTTATATAAGCTTCTTCTTAAATAAGCTTCTCTTTAAGTTTTATTTTTTAAGAATAATACTGAATAATATTATTCGCAACAACAAATTGGAAGAAATAGAGAGCAATGCAATTTGAGATTATAATTCAAAGTAGAAACGTATAACAAAATTATTGACAGAAAATTTTTTCTTTCTTGTTATGCTGGTTGTTCGAATTTTTAACAAAAAGAAGAAAAAAGAAAATAAACAAGAAATATAAATTTTTTTTAAAGTCAATTCCTACTTGGATCAACATTTTTTTCCATTTAAGTTAACTTTTATTAAATAATTACAATTAATATAAATATGTATATACATATGACAGAATCATAATAGTAAGTGGTAAAAGAAATTTTTTTTCAGCAATCTACACGCTTCGTCACTGACTGTATTTATTCTTAAATTTATATCATGCTCAATATCTTATATAAGAGAAATTTTTTCTCCCAAAGCAAACTAAAACTAATTGTTTGAAAATCAAATAAAAAAAAATTATGCTTCGACGAGATTTGATCCGAATATTCTACGCCGACGCCGCTCTACCAACTTTGTCATTGCAAGACAAATGACATAGCAGAAGCATTAGCTTGTTTTTGAATTCATCCGGTAAATTAAATGGTTGGAATGCAGTATGGCCCAACAACCCTTAGCGATAGGAATTATTTGGCGTTATATTGCCAAATGTGGCTACCCTAGTCCGTTTCGCGGACTTAGCATTCAGCCAAAAAAAAAAAAAAACCCGCCAAGTTTGGCAATTTTTAAAATCGCACCAAGTGGTTGGGCTAAATTGCATTTTCCTCAATTAAATTTAATTAATATTTGACAAAACTGTATTAACATCGAGTGTCATCCCCTACAATTTAAAAAAATGTGTTTGAACTTGAGTGAATGAATAAAAAGTATTTTGTTACCGATTGAAAATTTGAACAAGATATATATATATAGGGAAAGTGTGAGCTAATAGTTGGAATTTAAAAATATTATTTTTAACTCAATAAATATCAAATAATCATGTTTTCAAAAAGCCTGTAAACAACACTAGCCTTTAGGTTTCCAACGATTTCCAAGATATATTCTCGATGGCACAAATTGAGCGCTCCCCACATTCTACAAAGTTCCAATTTCCTCCTCTCCCTATTAGTATGCACAAAGCAATCTTCCCATTCCAGAATCGGATACCCATCTCTGTCCCCGAAATCCACACGAAAAATGACTGTAATTCAAGAGGGCTCTTTACCTGAAGTCTCTCCTTAATACGGTCCACCTTAAATTACAGCCGATTGCTTCGGTTCCTTTAGAAATATGATTCATCTTCTATTTCCGGCGTCCCTCCGTGCATAAATCGACGCCGGAAACTGGGCTCCGGGCCCGTAACTCAAGATCTCCTTTTATGGGGCTCGCGCATAATCGTAATCGGTTCGCTTGAAATATGCGGACGATAAATAAACGTACCCTGAAACGAAGCCCATAGATCAGCATTACAGTCGTCATCCCTAAGTCCACCTAATTGGAACGGGGTCAGGATTCAATAAAAGGAGACGGGAGCGCTTTTGGAATTAATAAAGCAGTTAAAGCGCGCCTCATCTGCGACGGCACGTTCGCACGGGGGTTAGGTTGCTGCTGTTTTCTGTTTATTAGCCCTTGTTTGGAGAGATGGCTCTATTTACGTTCGGTTTCGTTTTCAGTTTGGGTGCCCCGGATTGGAAGGAGTTGTGTTATGAAAATGATAGTTATGGGTTTCAAAATGACATGGAGGCACTGTCGTTAAAAGAGGCTTATGATGTAACATCTGGAAAGATTGTTGCACGGCTGTGTTAGTAAAGTGCAATGAAATGACTATTTCTACATTGTTATGATATAAGCACTCGTTTTTTTATTGGGGAATGTTTCTGGAATGTAATTACTTTTGCTCAGTTATAAAATTGCAAACCAAACCAAAAATTCCAAGTACTGAGAGTATTTTATTACGAAAATTAACAAAAATAACATGTAATTCTTTATTACTGTTGTTCAGAAATTATAATATATTTAGTAGAATAAAATTATTCGATCAATTAGTTATATGGTATAATCGACCATATCAATATATATATAAATTATAGGTATGTAATCTTTTTATTTATATTTATTTTTAGAAAATTGTATTATTTAATATAAATAAATATATATATATATATATAATTCCAAAATATGTGTGTTTGGAGGGTATTTATATATAATACACACTAATTTACTTTTATTGATTACAAAAATACATCAAGTATAACCGAATTAGATCAAAAAGGCGAAATTACCCCCAGAATCTGACAGTGGAAAGAAAAATTAAAACTAAAATAACAAAAAGGAAATTAATATTAAAATTAGTAAAAGTTACAATTATTACAAAATTTAGATATAAACACATAATAAAATAAAATCAAATAAAACTAAAAATAGAGTACCTAAAATTTAAAGCGTACAAATTAATATAAGATTAAAAAAAGTATTTAAATTACTGAAAATATAACGTTAAAAAAATTTAAGAATGCATATTAAACATGCAAGTAATTCAAAATTAAAAAAATAAACAAAAATTTAAAATAATTACTGAAAGTTCAGAATTTTGAAAAAGAAACCAAGACCGACAAAACGTTTCTCAAGAATTATAAATGTCAATTCATAAATGGAGATAAAGTAATTCTGAACACTACCCCAGGCTTGGGACTAAATAATAGTGTGTTTATACCAGTATTATGCATCAAACTATCAGACTTTTTTAGCAAATTATTTTATAACAAAATAGTATAACACAAAAAATATTCTAAAATCTCAATTCAAAGCAGTAATTTAACCAAAGAAATATAAAAAATTATAAACAAAGGAAGTAAAATTCTTTTAAATCAGATTAAAGCAACGTAACCTAGTAAAAAGTCTATAAATATTGATACATTTTATTGAATAAATGCAACTTACAATGTATTATATATATAAATATATGTATACTATTTCGCTTAAATTTAATTGGATTTCTTAATTCCTCCTATTCTTTAACTATTACAGTAAATAGTTCATATTTATTTTTTGATACCATTCGTTTTTAACTTTTAATTTATGCAATAACGCACTCCAAAACCTGCATAGTCAGTTAATCCCACGCCTCAATGGGATAGTCTCTTCTGAACTTTCTGTCTTCAGCTAAAATGTTAGAAATCCTTCCATTCAATACCACGTGATCTGAAGAAATCCTTGCATATAAATTCTATGCAAAGTAGATTCCCTTCTCTTCTACGTCAGCCTCAACGCTGAAACCACGCCTCCGGCTTTGTCAAATTTTCATTACGTAACTCACGAAATTGAAGGGATGTAGCTTGCGTTACATTCATCGCCAGTACCTTGTAATTGCTATATATATATATATATATATATATATATATACATACATTAATTATGAAAAGCATTTCGATTTTCAAACAGTAAAACCAGGAAATCTTAATTAATAAAATTTTATGCTGCATGAAATAGAAGATACGGCGTTATTTGATAAGAAAATTGAATTCATCTTTGAAAGAAGCAAAATTTTTACAGACTATATACAATGTACTATTATTGCAACATAATTTTTATTCTAAAAGCAAGCAATTAAATAACGATTTCTTCTGCATCATGATATATTTGGAAAATCGGAAAGAAGTACAGCTTAATTCGAGTTATATTTTACATTGTTTATCGAAAATAAGTGTTTTACAACCGTCCTCAATTGTAAATATCGGAATGTACACTAAATTCCTTTTTCAGCACTTATTTCATAAAACTCATAGTAATATTAGTTGCTGAGATCAGATTATAGATTGAAATTTCTCTGAATTCAATTAATTTACGTTACATCAATTCGAAAGAAGCTTTTGAAAAGAATTTTTTTCTTTATCCTTGCGCAAACACTTAACGAAATCCCTCATATCCGTCTGTTTGCAGATCGATTCTAGATTAAAAATTGCTCCAAATTTAGTTCATTTACATACTTTTAATCCCAGATTTTCAATATCAGCTTTCTAAAAGTTTTTTCAAACATTTCCAGTTTCGAACTGAAGTGAGATGCAGAGAAAAGACGAATTAATTTCCTGTGGTTTAGCCGATGGCAACAGCAACGAAATGCAACACGATTCGATCCGAACGCGTTAGAGCTTTTATCCTGGCAAGCAAACACGCCTTCAGGTATTACCTTAGAAATTAATAAACCTTTTTCCTGGTCTCCTGAGACTTAATTAGTTAATTTCCTAACAGTTTTCTCAACTTTCAGTTATTAGTTTTGTTGAGATTTATGTGGAAGGAGTTCGCCATGGCTTCCTTCCTTTTTCCGATAGCGTCGAAATTAATTTCTTTCCACTCGTCCAATATCGCAGAAAAGCTTGTTTTGTTCCACAATAAACCTTCTTGCCATTCTTCGTATTAAGGTTTTAATAACAGTTGCGTGAAAAAAAAATACCGAAAGATTCTCTCATTTTCGTTGGTACGTAGCGATTTTCGGGATTTCCTTAATTTTTGGAAAAAAAATAATGTTTCTTTGTGTGGATGTATGTACAGAAATGTCATATTTAGCTGATGGGCAAAGTCTGTGAAAATTACGATGTAAAGGAATGGAATAAATAAATAATTTAAATTTTAGATTGGTTTGAAAAGCAAGTGAGAGAAATTAATTTAGAGTTACATTTAATAAATTGTCAATAAATATCATTTTCACAGTTTTGGAAATGAAAGTCCAATAGAAAGAAAGATAAAAATATTATTTCAGTAACTAAGAAAATAAAAAAAATACTCAAAATTATAATTATCGTGATTTGAAATGAAACGTGTGACAGATTCCATTATTAAATTGATTAGAAAGAAACTGTGTAGTAGAAATAATTGAAACTGTAAAGTAAATATGTGTAGAAACTTACCATTGAAATAACTAGAAATAAAAAAAAAAGGTAAATTATTTTCTTAGAAATTAAAAGTGTGTGCTGTATTATAATTTGAATAATTTAAAATAGAAGAAAGAACTTAACTATCATTTAAAATATTCATTGATTGATTGTATTCATTGATTGATTGCTTATTAACGTCGTACTTTGAAGCAACAAGAGGGCCATTGTTAATGAACAACGTAATTTTGAACTTCGGTCTAGTGACAAGAACGACACCCGAGCTGGCACCCCCTCTCTAAACTTCCATACCACACCAATGGTAAGTTTCTGATCTCCACAGATTTAATGTGCTTCTATCCCATTACACGACGGGTCTTCTGTGACATCAGGCAACGAACTCTCGACTCAACGGAAAGAACACTGGCCACGAGTTCGAGACCATGACTACTAAGTTAGTAAGCCTAGATGAATAATTGGTTAGCTATTATTGAGTTAAGTAGTAAACTATCATTGAAGAAATTGATAAAAAAAAGTCTTCGAATACCATTGAAATAAATGGATATAAAAAATGATACATTTTTTTTCGAAATAATTGCTGATAAAAAAAAGTGGTATACTGTCATTGGAATAATTACATATAAAAATAAGGCATTGTCATTGAAATAACTGGAGATAAAAAAAATGACATACTATCAATTGGAATAAATAGATATAAAAAGTGATGTTCTATTATTGAAAGTATTGGAGATTAAAAAGTGATTCACTATCATTGGAAACATTTTATATAAATGACGGTATGCTATCACTGAAATATACATATATATATATATATATATATATATATATATATATATATATATATAAGTTTTTACATCATAAATATTTAAATTCTCTATTTATATTATTTATTACACTTAAGTATTTAGTAATATCTTAAAATGAATATTGTTGGAAGACTTTTTGAAAAGTTTCAGAATATAAGAGATTTTTTTTTTTTTTTTACTTTATGGATATTCTGATAGAATTATTTTGATAGAAAATGCCCCCCACACATAAAGTCCATAAGACCACAATAGCGCAGAAGATTAAAAAGCTTAGAATAATAAATTCATTTAATTTAATACAAAAGGCAAATATATTTTAAATTAAACTTTGGAAGTAAAATATTTTATTTATCCTTTAATTCTGCCACATTTAATAATTGTTAAAGTCGTTATACATTTTTATTTTGCAAAAGGGAAAAAAGAAGCTTTGAAATTTTCAGGTGGGAATGTCGTGCAATCCCATTAGTTTGGTTTCTGCGAAGCAATTTTGATGAGAAATTCCAACAAATAGTTGAGATAGTAAATTTTATAAAAGAAGGAAATGTGAACCAAATCAAATTTCGAGTTATAAATCACTTCGGCAAAAAAAAAAAAAAAAAAAAAAAAAAAAAAAAAAGTTGGTCTTTGATAAAACTTTATCGTGATTTTTCAATTAATCATTGAAAATAAATTGGTAGGTAGATCATTTATCACAGTCAAGTTTTATAATCGTCTGAAGACATGGTAAGTTTTCCTTCTACAAGAAAAAAAATTAATCAAATTGATCCCACTGAAAAAATAAAATTGATCCTTTCAAAGAAACTGCAAAATTCACTTAGATAAATTCTTTTCGGCTTGGTTAAATACAAACAAGTGACATAAGATTCAATTAATATGCGAAAAGTTTATAATAAATACATAGATAAATTTAAAAAGCGAAGTACTTTATTTCAGTGTAATATATAGGGTTACTCAAACTAATTCATCCGATTTCAAAATTCCATATTTTTATAAATAAACGACACAGAATGATAAGTAATACATGAATGTAAAGAAAAAAACATAGAAGATTTTTTTATGAATGTTTGTTGTAATTTACTTAATATTGTAAATTCGACATGTAAATTTCTGTCAAACACGCTGTTAAGTGTCAGAGGTAATTGATTGTACTGCAGCAGAAATCCGTTATTCAAGTTGAAATAAATTTGTGGGCAATGGTGCACCATACACTTTATTTTTTACAAAATCCTAAAAGAAGAAATCGCATGGGGCCATATCAGAGGATTTAGGTGGCCAGCTGTGTAAAATTAAGTCATCTGGTCAACTACAGCTGAAAGGAGCTCAGTAAAAAGTTCTGAAACAGTTTTCATACAATAGCTTCCGAAGGACACACGAAGGTCATTTATCTTTCACAATATAAAACACCCACAGCTTTCTTCGTATTCATGAATTACTTATCAGTCATGTGCCGTTTATGCTTGAAAATATGGAATTTTGAAATCGTATGATTAATTTTAAAAACCCTGTATTATCACAGTTTTTTTTATTGTACTAGTGACCTTTATTTACCACAAAATGCTTTGATTTTGTTCCAATGAGTTTCCAAAACAGAGAGTCTTCTCAAAAAGAGTCAATTTATTTTTAAGTGGCTTCAAGATCAGAAATAATTTATTGCGTTTACTAAATTTTATCTCATATTATCTGATCTATGGACTTTAAATCTAAAGGTCCTGCATAGAACTTAAATTTAAAGAATTTTAATCAATTTTTCTTAATTATATTGGATTGAAAGGGATGAGAATCAATGGTATATGGACAATAAAAGACTTTATAGGATTCGAATTTCCAATAGAATTTCCCAAGGGTAATATTAAAACTAGATTAGAATTTCAAAATGTATTTTAAGCAACGAATGTCGCAGTCTGAATAATAATCAAATATGATTACAAAAGAACATCTAGAATTTCACTTTCTTAAAAGAGTGAGAATTTTGCATTTTAATTTAATTTTAAAGGTAAGAATTAATTTACAGTTGTCTTATAGAACATTCTCGGAAAGTCCGTACAGTTATATAAAAAGTTATAAATATACGAATCAATATTACCTTAATTTGTAATAATGTAATTTATTTAATAATTAATATTTTTGACGCATAATTTGTTTAATTAATATGAAAATCCACTAAACTACTATCCACTAAACTAAACTCTTACAAACTATTTTCAATAGAACTGTAATATTATAGCATAAAAACAAATAATCATTTATTAATACTTATAAAAGTCTTCTATACCTCTACATATAGTAAAATTATAATTAGATATATATTTTTTTCTTTAATAAATCGACCGATTTAAGATATTGCTGAATTATCCAACAAATCAGAAAAGTTTCGAAGAACTGAAGCAACTTTAATGCTTTTTTTTCAATAATATGTCTAGATGTAATTTATATGTCATTGTCGTCATCTTTTCGGATACATTTTCTAGCTTTTCAATACTTTTTTTTTTCTTTTTGAGGCAAAGAACTAGAATTTTGCGAATGATAACATTATCTGAAATTTTCTCAATCTTTAGAACATTTTGATCTATGTCACAAATGTCTTCAAATGTTAAATCAGCTGGAATCATTCCAGTTTTATTTCTGAAAGCATCTATCTAAGCGTTATCGTTACTTTTTTTTTTATTGCAATTGTAATTTATTTTGCTTTTTCTGTCTTTATGTGGAATTTTTTTTCACGGAGTCTCATGTCAATAATAGTTGATATTTTTGCCACTCTTCACTTGCTTTTTCGCTTGAATTGTTAACTGAGATGCTATGAGTTCGAGGTTATATTTCGTTGTTTTTTTCATACTTAGAAAATTGTATCAAGAGAAAAATTTTCTAGTAGAACGTCTTGGAAATTTGAACATTACTTTGTTCTTTTGCAAGTAAAATTACTTTGAAATTACGGAAATGTATTTTATTAGATGAATTCAAATATCTTTCTCTTAAAATATCGACTGGTAATTTAATTTATTTCTCTCCGGAAAACTAATTTTAACTAGTGATTGAGGAATCTTAAGGCTCCCGTCTACCCGCCATTTTGATTTCGCGGACGTAATGTTAATCCTATGGAATTACGACTTAAATTCTCACATCTTTACTATTCGACCTATTTGCATCTGAAAGAGCAAACCTAGCGACCTAGTGCATCTGAAAGAGCAAAAATTAATGCATGCTTCTGTGGAATTACTTTTTCCCTCCGATTCTTAAAAATATTTTAAAAAAATCTTTAAGGACCAGAAAACAAGTAAACGAATCATTAAAATAGGGATAAAAATATTTTTAAGAATCGGAGGAAAAAAGTAATTCCACAGAAGCATGCATTAATTTTTGCTCTTTCAGATGCACTTTATTGCATTCAAATAGGTCGAATAGTAAAGATGTGAGAATTTAAGTCGTAATTCCATAGGACTAACATTACGTCCACGAAATCAAAATGGCGGGTAGACGGGAGCCTTAAGGAAGTGGCGTTTTGAATTTCAAACGGCAGGTTCAATCGTCTAATTTTGATTCATTATCACCAATTTACTAACGTCTCACATCAGTATTAAATTCTTGTTACTTATAATATCCATGTAATAATATCTATCAATTACAATTCCTTCAATCTAATCTATATGAATCATTTTATTGGAAGGGATTTTGAATTCAAACACAGAAAGAAACCAAAGTTAGTAAAATGAAAAGTCACGATAGAACTCAACCGCGTGAAAGCTTCCCATTTTAAAACGTTTTTCTGAATTTCACTTGGTGTGTGTGTGTGTGTGTGTGTGAGTGTGTGTGTGTGTCATCAAATTTTCGATCGTTAATTTAACCAACTTCCCATCAAGCTAGAGCTTTGAAATTTTGGGAATCGTTCGTACTCGCCTAACAATGCAA
>BMAW01097720.1:0-21444 GCA_019974015.1 Nephila pilipes | reverse complement strand
AGAGCTTTGAAATTTTGGGAATCGTTCGTACTCGCCTAACAATGCAATATTTAGACGTTTGCGATAAGTTTTAATTAATATTTTCTTTAATAATGCAGTTTAGCCCAATCACTTGGCGCGATTTCAAAAATTTGCTCCAAACTTGGCTGGTTTTTATTATTTATTATTATTATTATTTTATTTTTTGTTTAACTTAAGTCCGTAAAACGGAACAGGGTAGCCACATTTAGCAAAATATCGCTAAGTAATTCTTGTCGCCAAGGGTGGTTGGGTAAAAATGCATTCCATTCATTTAATTTACCGGATGAATTAATTAATTTTAGTTAGTCTTAACGTTTTTATGTATTTCACTTGGTGTGTATCTGTCTGTGTGTGTATCACTGTGTCATCAAGTTTTCTATCGTTAATTTAACCAACTTCCCAGCAAGCTAGAGCTCTGAAATTTTGGGAACTGTTCTTACTTGCCTAACAATGCAATATTTAGATATTTGCATCCAGTTTTAACTAATATTTCAATAATTTTTTTAATAAACTTTGCCGCCATATAAAAACGTTGGTTTTTAATTCGAATTATTTCTTTTGTCCTATTTAATCCACATTTTATTAAAATAATAAATTTTGGCATTAAAATTTTATAGTTATTTATAGATCCTCTTTAAATCATTTGAATTAACAAAAGACAAAAAACATGCTTATGTAAAAGAAGATTTTTTTTTTTAAAAAAACAGGATTGTTTTTCTTTGCAACTTTTAAAAAGTATTTTTTAAGGCCTTGGAATTTTGCATTGCGTGTTTATTTCGAGTCAGGTAACTTCCCATTTCCTTTTTTTTCCCTCTGTTTACTTTTCCGCTTTAAGTGTTGCTTGTAAAATAGCTCAAAGGAAGATATTTATGTTCTTGAAAGAGCTTTGATGCGAACTTCTATAGAAACTTTAAATTTTATTTCAATCAGAAAACAAACACGGCTTTTTTGAGCTCTAAGTTGTTTTTGATTTTTACGTCTCAAATAAAACTTTTACTAAAAAAAAAATTAATTATACTGCATAGAACTATAAAATACCTTTCACAGGTCCTTAGTGCGTAGCCATGGCAACCGCCGCCTTTCAGCTTGTCGAGTTGTAGACTTGCTGACGTTGCATTTCAAGTGAAGAGTTTTGTTGTGCACAAGTTTTGCAGCGTAAAAAAGAAACATTTTATGAAGGCGTGGGACGCATGCAAAAAATGTTTTGAGGCATAGAAAGTTTTTTTTTTTCATTACATGTTAGAAGCTAATTAGTAGATTAATGAAATTAAGGTCTTGGAGCGTTTTATGTGCGCTAATTTTTATTTTCCTTACATTTTAGGAAAAAAAAAGTTTTACAGTTTAGAAATTCCATTAAATTCTATGGTATGCTCATTAACACTAAGAGTACCTCTAATCTTAAAAACATTTAATTTAAATAAGAGTTTACGTAAGCGGATTGTATTTATATGAGAAATTTGAAATTCATATATAATAAATTAAAAAAAAAAAAAAAAAAAAAATAGAAAGCGAAGGATTACCGTAGACAAAGTGATGAAGATCAATTACGTGTCATATAGAAACGTTTCCTGCTAATTTCAACCTAATTCTTAAGATTTTCTACGATAAGCAAACACAAAAAGAATGCAAATAATATTTGCAATTTATTAGGAAACAGTTATGTGATTATGTATCATGGCGCAAAGACAGTTCGGCGTTTCCTGGTTTTCGACCAAGTAGAGAGGGAGAGAGCTGGTATGTTGACCTTGGGAGCCGGCGACTGTTGAATTGAGTTTTTGTTTGAAACAGTTTCCATCTAACATCATCGGTAGTCTCTAGTAGAATGGAGGGTCGCCGAGTCGGTATATCGCCAGTTGTGATTTATATTCGCTTGTCTTAGTTAGACTCATAGAGGCAAGTGTTTTTGCATCGGAGGTATATGCAACTTGTAGCTCTGGGCATCGCTGTCATCTAGTTTTAAGTCCTGTGTCATCGCTTTGGCGATGGGTAGTTTTCTACCCCTTAGAGGGGGAGAGAATTGGTGTGTTGATCTTTGAAGCCGGCGGCTGTTTCTAACCCTGGTCAGTTGGGTCCGAAGAAATGGTGACCCATCGCTTCCAGTTGCGCCTTTACTAACCAGGTTAAGAGAGACGTCTCTCTTGGGATAGTTATAAATACATTTCAACTTTTTGTCGTTGTTGAGGAAAGCTGCTGCGATCATCAATTGTACTCATTTCTAAACGCAGTCATCTTTTAAATTTGTTCAGAATTCATCATTTGGTTCTTAAGGTTTTCACCTTATTTATGTAGCGGAATATAATGTATACTAATACATAATTTATACTATATTAAGCCTAGATTTAAACAGATTCCTGAAGGTTTCCAAAAATTTTCTTAAAGTTTTATAACTTCAAGAGGAGGATAATATCCTCTTGAAGAAATTATCACATTTTAAATGTTGAAATCCTGAAAAATTATTTAATCCAGTTTTAAGGAAGTAAATTCATTATCAAAGATATAACATAGGGATTCATGAGCTTGACAATAATGATCAGTACGATGATTAGTCAATATGGAGCATAAGATCCCAACCTTTTTCGGCCTTCCACCTCCTTCTAGGGAAAAAAAAATATTCAATGCCTCCTTCTCGGAAAAAATAAATAAAACAAACTACAGAGTGCCTCTTTTTTTTAGGGGAGGGGAACAATATCGATTCCCGTTCTTTAAATCGATATCGTAGCTGTGAGGCGTTCAGATCTTTAATAAATATTTAAAAAGATTTCCAAAAGTCAGAAAAAGAATGTAATTCCGTAGATACAATTCTTTTTCTTGTTGTTTTGAATACATTTTACATGATGTAATAAAAAGCAAAAATTTAGATTTGAGGAGAAAAGTAAGAAACACCATAGGATTAACGTTGAGCTCGGAAATTCGATTTTTATTTGATTATTTTATTAAGGATAAAAACACGAGAAAAACACGAGGTTTATTGGCAACAGATCTCGTAATTTTGAGCCTCGTCTATTTGACGAAGACGATACCAAAACTAGCACCTCCCTCTCTAAGTTTCCACTCCCCGTCACGGTAAATACTTAGGACCTCGAAAAGATGTAACGTTCATCAATCCGCTACAGGTTAGCCCTTAGGGGCCTCAGGGCCCAATCCAGCAACTCGATGAAAACAACGTAAGACACATGTTCACGACCATGACCATTAGGCTACCATGACCACGAGTTATTTGCTGAAACATGTATTTAATGAGTTTTAGGATCAATGAAGTTTTTCAACATGTTCTTGTCAATATTTACCAGGAAGGGAAGCAATTGGTCCTCAATGCCGGCTAAATTAGCCTTAAGCCCAAACTGCCCCTTAGACCTCTTCAACGCCCACCAAGGGGCAGCACCACACTGTTTGAAACTGCTGATGCAGAGCCTTATTTTATAGAAGAGATTGAGCATTAATTGATTTATCTCATTATATCTTTCTTAATATTTTATTATATTCAGAGACCTTGGTAATAGGTTAGTTATGGTCATGAACATCGGGGATGTTTATAATCAAATCATGCAGTGAGTTGAAGTACTAATATAACCAATAGTCAATGTGGGCTGCTACACTTGAAATGTTGTTGGTGCTACAGGAAAGCAGAAATTAGTCAAAGGAAGTCCAACTCAGATGTCAGTCTCATCAACTAACGAATAGCTCAAAATTATCAGATCCGTTGTCTATAGCTCTTATATAGAGACAAAGGTGATTTTAATCCAAACCAAATCCAATAGAAATCTGAATATGACCATCAAAATATTTCTATTTATCTATATAATGCTTTCAATGATGTTTTCAATCTCAATATAGTTTAAAAAAATATATGTAACCGATAACACATGCATGAAATTTTTTAAAAATAATTATGTATTACGTCTACCAAGAAGTTCTGACCATTTGTGAAGTGAAAGAAAATAATACAATTTTCAAACATTAAATAACATTTATAGTACAGTGTAAATTTTTTTTTCATTAATAAGATTGGTCTATAAATAGTCGATATAGTTGTTTCACGAGTTGATTGAGAAACATTTGCTTAATGTAGTAGTCACTTGTACATTTCTGTTCGCCCAGCACAAACCCAAACCCTTTTTTGGAACGTATGATAAATGATGATGAACATTTGATTATCTACGAAAACATTAATGGGAAAAAACATGCGAGTCAGGACAACCTGCTCAATCCAACTTTAAGCCAAGCTTGAAACTAAATAAAATAATGCTGTGTATAGTGTGATTTCAGAAGACCAGTATATTCTGAGCTTTTGAAACCTAATGGAAAATTAAATTAGAAGAGATACTATTAGCAAATGATAGAGATAAACAAAGCACTCAAAGAAAAGAGTCAGACGATATTCAAATGAGAAGCATATCATTCTGCATCATGATAATGCGATACCAATAATACTTTGGTGACTCATTGACAAATTGGAGAAGTAGGCTGGGAAATTCTGTCACATCAACCATACTCTCTTGATTTAGTACCCTCCAATAATCACCTGGTTCTCTCCCTGCAAGGTTTTTGAAAGAAAAAAAAAATTAAAAAAATGATGCAGATGTCGACCATGTCTACTAGAGTTTTTCGCTTCTAAAGATCTGACATTTTTCAATAACGGAATTTAAAAATTACCACAATCTGTAAGAGGCCATAATTAAAGACGGAAATTATATAGAGTCCTTAATATTATAAAATGCAGGACAAATGTTTCATTTTTTTCGCTTCACAAAAGGACATATTCCGGTAAATCTAATACTATTTCAAAGTTCTGCATAAATTTTTATCATGAATTTAAGCGAATTCAGCAAAAGAATTATACAAAATTAATAAAATATGCTTGCATTTCAAGTTATAATTCATAAGGAAAAAATATTTAATATCTCCATTCGATAAACTAAGCTGTATTATATTGTGCCTAAAATGCAAGGAGAAAAATAGTAAAAAATAATTATCGATGTCGGAAGCATAAAAGTTTTTAAGCATTTTACGTCGTTCTGTAAAATAAAAAAA
Organism: Nephila pilipes; assembly: GCA_019974015.1. NCBI lineage: Eukaryota > Metazoa > Arthropoda > Arachnida > Araneae > Nephilidae > Nephila > Nephila pilipes. The sequence goes on along the minus strand of BMAW01097720.1, from coordinate 16,392 downwards.
ATATTTAACTATCTTCAACGCAATAAGGAGCAAAGTGTTTTTCAATAATGTTTTAAGCATTTACTAAATTCTCTTAACTTTTATTTTTCCGCATATTTTATCCGCATTAAAAGTTAGTAGCCTTTCTTCAAAATAATTCGAATAAGCAAAGCAAAAATAGTGAAAAGTTTTAACAGTTAAGAAAAAGCAAAAACTCTGATAAAAGAAAAAAAAAAATCAGTGCTTGAGAATTCAAAACAATTTAATATCTATTGGCTTACTAATATTTCTCCCCATAGTTAACTTTATATTTATTATTTAATTTTAAGAAATAAGTTTTGAGAAAATTAAAAGAAAAAGAATCTAAATTCCCCTACAGAGAGTTATTTCTTATGGTACACCATTTTTCTGCTTAGTTGTTGGAGAAATAATCAAAACCGACTGCTAGTAATTCGTGATATTTTGAGATAAATCGAATGTAAATATAACATTCAATAGATCTATTTCTCAGTTTTCTAATGGTCTATAACGTGTTGCCATCATGGACGGAAAGATGAAACATAAAAGAAAGTCAACTTCTTAATCCGTCGCACAACCGGCAACGTAATATTGGACTTGAAATGTTTGGCTGGTTTCTCAGTTGGCTGTGTAAGTCGAAGGGTTAGTACATTTTTATAATGCTTTCAAATTGTACTAAAAGACAAGCATATAGATTATAAAGGAGTTGTTTATTTTTCCTTAAAGTAATAATAATAAACATCTTAAAAGCTGAAATTCATTACCATAACGGAAACATAATTCTTTTCCGAAGGGAATTCCAGGGCAAATTACTGTTAATATGAAATAATTTGTGTGTGTGTTCGAATGCTTTAATTTTCCATTTTTTAAATTAATTAAATGTTGCTATTTATGGTAACAAAATACCTTCGACAAGGAAATTTAATTTCTTTCTTTCAACAAGTTTAATTAATAGTAACTTTTTAAATTAAAAGCAATGGAATTTTTATTATAATATTCAGGTATGTTTAAATGTATGCACTTGTTTATGCAAAGAAAATCACATTTACTTACCTAAGTTATTGTGTCTGAACAATTCATAATCAATAACTTCATTTACATTTGTTAATCATTTACTTACCTTTAGGTATCGTTTGAGAAAAATCTACTACCTAAATAAATATGAAAGTTTGCAGAGTTCTTATGCATTGAACATAATTATAACTTAAAAAATTAAATTTTATAAAATTAAATTTTTTTTTCAGATTTTATGATTCAAATTTCCTATAACTTTGCATAAATATCACGCAATACTTAAAATTCATTACAGTTTATTAAAAAGATTTACTCTCACTGTAAAATAAATAGCATCAGTTCATGATGTGAAAAATATCAGCCCCATGGATAAAGTTAATATTGAGGAAATTGTACTAGAATCCTAACACCTTTATTTTGAGAAAAATGCAAGTACGGATATTTTCCTCCATGGCGTAACAAGTGTGTTTAAATTTTAATTTCAATTTTCGAATTTCCTATTCATAAAATTTTCTTTAATAGGGGGGCGGTTCTATGAAAATTTGCATTTGCAGATGCCATCATTAGGGTAAATTATTGCTACCATTGTGTGCTGCCATCTGTTAATCGGAGCCGAAACTAATTTTACATTGAGTTATACGTTAGTTTTGATTTGATAGTCACTTGCTGCTAAATCAAAATTTGATTGCTACCGCGTCGAGTAGTCACCGTTGATGGTAAATGGGGTTCATCGTTATACATCAGAAATCAAGAAATCATCAAAATAATCCGTTGTCTTTTGGGAATTTGCTCCAAAGTAGGTGATGATATTCTCATCGTTGGAAAAAGTTATGATGCAGAACTTTTGAGGAGTGAAAGGCGTCATGATCACGAAAACGATTAAGTCATGATACTTACTAAAGTGTCTAGTGAGTCATAATACTTACTAAAAACAAACCATTTGTGATTGTACAAGGGCCATCTCTTGGACTTTCTAATGACTTATTGAACGACTCTCGTAATAAATCTTCGAAATCAAAGAGCACCACGTATTTTTTAAATTAAAAAAAAAATGAAATTTGACTTATGTTAGTACCTCACTTATAATTAAACTAATTTCCAAAGTGCTAAAATGTGAAAAACATTTTCCCCCATCGTTTTTTTTGATAACTTTCTTTCGATAAATTCGAACTTTAATTAGTTCATGACGACTATGTTCTAATGCTATTGCACCGTATATTTATGCAATTACAAAACAATGCCCTCCATTCCAATCACCTCTTCTTCCTATTAACATTTTCTCTAATTAAACCATAAATTAGTACTGACAAATGCAGATCTAAATCTACCTAGCTGTCAATAACTCCGACTCGATTGGGAATGACACGAGAATGTTAATTTGCAAGCCATCTGTCTTTCCTAATAAGAAGGATTGGAGGATTTGCAATCACTGATTTGGCTTTCCGCCAAAGATCTGACTGCTATTGTCCGATACACGCGAAGAAAATAAAACGTTTTTATCTTGTTCATAGTATCTGGAGCTAGAAGAACAATTAATATACTTGGATAGTTTATCACCTCGACTCCCGTATGCTTGAATGCAGTTTCGAATACCATGTATCGTCTTTTTTCTCTTCTCTTTTTAGCAGTATTGTGAGAAGACAAATTGTGGACCTACTTCTTTCGAAAAACTATTTTCAGTCAAAGGAACTATTTTTGAAAACAAGAAAAATGAGTAGTTAACATATGTTTCTGTAAATTATTTCTTTTTTTAGTTTATTTATCGATTTGTTTTGACCTGTAAGCGTAATCAATCTATGCAAAAAAAAAAAAAAGTGAAATCGCTTCTGAATTGATAGGAAATCTTTTATTAAAAAAGAATAAATTGTCCTCGAAATTGATTGATTGCACGAATGTACAAGTTTTATTAAATTGCCTTCGTCTCGTTGTGACGAATGATGAAACATTGGTATTCATATAAAAAGAGCATTCAATCGTAAACTTTATTGAAAATGTTACATAAACAGCTACATTATATTAAAAATTATTCGAATAAAAATTCGATAATTTTTTTAAAATCTATCTCGACCAAAGGTTTTGGTAATCTTTGGACAGTTGCGAATTACCTATCGGGGGTTCGTGGATTCGTGCCTTAGACCACTGAAAATTGGAGGGCATTTCTTGGGAATTCAATTGAGGATAAAACTTGGTGGGTGTGTCGCACACCTAAAAGGTGACCACTTATGAAAGTTTTGAAGCGCAGTATCTAGCCAATTCCGAAATATATACCAGAGTTTAAAAATGTTTTACAGCATCTTATATATTATTTAATTTTCAGGTCCGGACAACTACATCACAGATAAGTCGATGACGCGTTTGCTTGTCAATCGGCTGTTCCGGGTTCGATGCGCCTTTGCGTACTTATTTTCCTTAACTGTTTTGAACTTTATAAATATTTTTAAATGAAATTAATTAGCCAAATATATAAAGTTAAATATGAAATCATAAAAAAATATTTTTCTCTTATAAAACAACTTTTGGAGTTAAATGGTGCTCTTTATATCATTAGAACGAGATTCGTGAGTTGGGTGTCTTACACACTCCGAGGAATGTGTGGCAACTTGTGATCGCTTTCCGTTCAAGCCTGTCGTCACGCTTATCACTATGAGAATGAACCGGCCTTTCTTGCAAAGCAAATCAACTGAAGTGAATTGAAGTCTTTTTGAAACCGCTGCAAAAGGTAGCACTTTTAAAGCAAGGAACCAGAAGAACAGTTGAGAAAGTTAACTGATTCTCTCTTCTATTTCGAATTTATTGCACCTCTATTATTTTTTTAGCTGTGATCAGGGTATGTTTTCCTTTACTTGAACTTCTTTAAAATTTTCAATGTTATTAATAAATCGTTTCTCTTTTTTGATTTTGTAGATGTCAATATTCTTGTATGATACTTAAATTCCTTCTGATTCGGAGTTATTTGGTTGACTCCCACAAATTTCTGTCGGGGGGGGAGGTCAGATCTTGGATGAAATGTACTGCCATCTAGCAATCGAATCCTAAGTCACCACATTGGCGACTGGCTGTTGATGTTTGCTATGGTTTGGCAGATTTGAACTGCCCTATCTGCGAGTAAATAAATTAGCTCGAAAATAATTTTCGCCTGGTCACTTATTTGGCGCTTTTCTTGTAAGACATTTGTTAGTTACGAATTGTCGAAAGGGATTGCTTTATTTTAGTAAATAAAATAACCCGGTTGTTAAGGTAATTAATTTCATGATCAGCATTGTACAAATCGAGTCCTGATTTTATCGTCATGTTGTGAAATGGATCTCAAAGTCTTCATGGGGTGCTGTGTGGAAGTTGAGGGCTTGAGGTATTAACTTAGGTCCATTCAATTAAGAAGTCCCTAATACCAGCACAGTATTCCCTCTATCCTTCGTCACTTAACCTTTCTGGTCATGTCAGAAATTCAGGCAGACAAGTCACTGCCGCACATTTAATGTCTTCTAACAATAATGGAATAACATAGAGTATTAATACGAAACAGTAAATATTTTGCAGTTTTAGTTATTTTCTGTGTTTGGTACTTTGTTTACGTGTACTGTACACAATTTTATAATATAGTACACATATTGTTCTGTGTTTCAATGCGTAATTATTTATGGTTTTACAAAACACTGCGATGCACCGGTACGATATCTGCCAGAATACTGATAAGAGCTTTGTTTGTGCCGCTTTTAAGAGGTGTTTATTCAAACGAAACCAAATTTATCAATGTCTTAAGGTTTACATTAATATAGAAACTTTTGGTAATGATTCATTGTTCTTCAAGAAAAAAAATTTTCAAAACATCTAGACAATTTTAAAATAGCTCAAAGACAGATCATCGAAAGAAGGAAATAGTTTTTGAAAAAAGAAAACTTATATTCATTTTTAGAACATAAAGTTTGCATATTGTTTTAAACTTTACCATCAAAAGTGATTGAAGATGCTTTTGCACTATCCCATTGAATATTTAAACCCGGTTTGTTCACACTTACGTGCATTATGCATACTAAAACAAGATTTATTTGTTTCTAGTTTAAATTTTATAGCACAGAAAATCGCTTACCAGCTATGTAGAACCATACTTTGCTTTACAGCGAAATCTGTACATTAGCATTGATGAATATTCATAGCTAGTTTCAAAGTGGTTAAGTAACGTTCAATTTTCCTCGCATAAGCCTAAGATGGAACATTTTGAAAGCGGAATCATCCACCAGAAATACCCAACGTCATTCGCTCTGCGCCATATTAACATAAATTAACATCCAGAGATACTAGTTTTAAATGTTGCTAACTTTACATTTCCTAACAGAACAAAGAACCAGCAATGAGGAATCCGGTATTCACGAAAATATTACTGGAAAAATTTCTGCGGTGGAAAAGAAGAATCATTGCTCTGTCGAAAATTTTCAAGACAGAGGGAAAAGTTTCTGGGACGGTTTCGTGACTGTGAAAGGGAAAGGAGAAGTCTTCGACTTCTCTTTTTAAAAGCTCCCGGTTATCTGCTTTTGTTACTGCTGTCATTTGAGAAACATTTTGCTGCTGAAGATATCTTTCCGGGTGTATGAAGTTTCGCTGCAGACATATTCTATCTGGGGTGTTCTTTTTGAAAAGGAAGAGACGATGGCCATAACCGCCTTTTGTGAGGGTCTAGATGGGAATTCTCGAATGATAAGAGGCATGACGTCTTCCTTCCAAACGATGCTGACAATCTGTCTCGTTCTTTTGGATGGCGATAGGGCGAGTTTGAAATCGTCCGTTAGGGTTCTCTCAATGGTTTTCTAGGGAATGAGATGATAGGGAAAGATGATGGTAGAATGAAAAGACCAGATAGTGTTCGACGCGAATTAAAAAAAAAAACACTTAGGCCTTTTTTTTTAAAAAAAAATTCAAAGATAGTATTTTGTATCCTATATAAATTCTTGAGAAGAATGTACTGACTATAAAAATATATTTCTTAGGGTGCAAAAATCTTTTACTTCCTGAAAAATATTTAGTAAGAGGTAGAAAAAATATGCATGATTGTTGTTCGAATAAAAATACATAAGATTGTAACTTCCACAGGTTATCTGTTCTTACTATTATTAGCTTTAATGATAAAAGTCAATCAAAATAGTACAATTAACGCAAATTTAACATAAATTAAGTAAATAAATTTTATTTCTATTCAACTTACAAATATTTAAATTTGTTATATATCTACTTTTGTATGCCTATTTGGCCTAATGGGCTTGAACTATCGTTTGGAATATTATATTAATTTCTCTCTTACCAATTTACTGGGGTTAGAATGAATAGGATAATCACAATCGAGGGTTTTATTCCTAAACTTTTTTTCTTTTCTCTTCAAATATCTTTCTATTTTTTGTTATATTACGAAAGGCTGGTTCCAATGTATCACTTTGATTCTCTGTCATCACCTAACAAACTTTCAATTTGAATATTAACTTCTTCGTCAATTATATATGCATTTCTTCAGATTTAACAATTGTATTTCTTAATTTTAATATAACCTATATGAATCACCTTTCATTTTATTGGAAAGCATTTTCAATTCAAAAACAGTCAGAAAGAAACACAAGGGTTAGTGAAAAGAAAAATTTCGATAGAGATCAACGTTGCAAGCCACAATTATTAATTTAATTTTCACTACATAATTTGCCAGTAGGTCTGTCTTATAGGTTATGGGCAACGGACCTTGTAACATCGATCCATGAATGACAATTTGTGATACTAAAGACCCTGTCGAAGGAAACTTACTGTGGTCGCTTTTAACAGTAATGAAACTTACAAACAATCAACTTGGAAACTTGCCAAGTTACTTTGAAGGCATTTGTTAGGGTTTAAAAAATATTTCCAGTAAGAATGAATTTTACGTTTTCGAGAAGTACATGATATAATTTATGATTCCGGAAAATAATGGTAAGTATCTATGATTAGTGTAAGCAGATGTATTTATTCTTATACCGAACTCTTTTAATAATTCACGTTAGTTTTAAAGAGCTGTTATTCATTACGAAACTGTTGTCATTTTAAAGAGATTTTGACATTAATTTCAGTAAAGACAAGAATAAATTTAAATATCTGAATAGATTTAAGTGAGATTTCTATTATATTCAATCAATGGAAAATGAAATAAATTAATTCCAAATAAATTAGAAATTAATAAGTATTTCTATATGATTTAAGACTACCTTTATCCAATAATATAAAATAAAACCTAAAATTGAATAAATGATTTAAAATAGAATGCTCTTTTACGTTTATTGATGTGGATACAAGACATACAGTCAGAAGTAAGTTAATTTACAATTAGAAATCAATTAAAAGAATCAATACATATGCAAACAGGAATTTTAAGTGCATACTTAAAAGTGAAGGAGAAAAGGAACTATACATGTTTTAAATGTATGATATTGCGTATATATTCTTGTGAGTGACAATTGTGTGGTACATTTGTACACGTATTGCATATATGCAGATTCAGATTTAAATAATTCATATAAAAATAACACTTATGTTAAAATATAAATCTTCTCTATTTGTTTTAAAAGCCAGCAAATAAATTATTATAATTTTTTACTTAAAAATATTACTATTTCCATTGGAAATGTTTGTAAAAAATTTCCTAAATTATTGCTGAATTATCTATCTATGGGGGTGGAGGAGCTTCCTAAAAATGGAATAATTTGTCATGTTATTGCAAACTATCTGATACATATAAGCACGTATTGTATGTAAGAAGACACGATTTCAGATAATTAATATAAAAAAGTTATGTTAAAATACAAATTGTTTTTATAAGTTTTAAAAGTCAGATTATCATATGAAAATTACAGGATTATTTTTCTCCTAAAAATATTTCTAATATCTTAGTTTTACGTTGCAACAATAAGCGGACCTATTAATTAGGTTACTGAACTAAAAATTAAAATGATTGCCCAATTAAAATAAAGTTGCTGAAACAATTTCTTGACTGACTATAAACTAGGAGAATAAACATTTATGTGACCCATTATAGCTTCATATTTAATGCTAAATTCTGCCATTTTTGTATGAATAGAAATGATTAATTTGAGATAACTCTCTCAGAAGCTTGACTACTTCCTTTGGAATTATATATGTAAAAAAATTCTCCTAAATTATGGCTCAATTATCTGTCTGCTTCCTAGAAAATGGAATAGTCTGTTTTATTAATGGCAACTGTCTGGGCTCAATCTATTATTGCATGATAATCAAATTATATTCCCAGCCTCATCTATGCTACAAGAGATGAATTTAATCAGTCAGTGTTATTTGATCGATTGCTGAAATTGTATGTTGTTTAACTTTTCTTAAGTAAAACATTTATTAGAAAATGATATTAAAATATATTTTCAATTAGAATTATGCTTGATTGTAAAATTAACAGAAAAACAGAAAAACTTTATTTTTTGAGTAGTATATTCTGTGAATTATAATAATTATTTGTCAACAAGCTATATTAATTAAAGTTATCAGGATCATGATCCCCCTCCCCCTCTGAGCAAAGGCCTCTTGGGTTCGAGACGTTACGCGGAGTAATTAGATTAACTGCATATTATTATCTGATTTGATTGTTTATTTACGTTTCAAAGACTATTGGTGACGGAACTCGTAATTTTGAAGTGAAGAGAACTGGTTGCGCCCCTTCTCTGTACTTCCTCTTTTATTGTGGATATTATAAGATAAAACACCTTATTACGTTAAAGTAAGCTTTATATTTCACAACTCAGGTTCATTTTGTAAACGGGTTTTGAAAGGAAAAACATATTAATTCTAGGCACCTTCTAGGATTTAAAATAGACTTGTAAGGACTTTTACACGATGGGTAATCTTCTTTAATGATGAATATGGCTTATTAAGTTTCCTGAAAATATTATGGAAAGAAATGGTTTTTTGCTTCTCCTATAAAATTTGTAAAATAAGAGATGTTCTCTTTAAAAATAGTCAGTTTAATTATTCGTTTATGTATGTTTTTGAGCGAAAATAATGCATATAATAAATAATGATAAATAAAAATAAATTAGAATGATAAATAACAATACAATATGAATTGTTAAATTATTACAGAGATGCTATTAATATGTGATTAATAAATATAAAATTAATAAATATGGTATTAAAGTTCGCATAAAAATAACTAATTTGCAAAGAAAGGAAATGCAGCCAAATGTAGCAAACGCATCGCATTAAATTCAACGGTATACACAGCAACCCTTTATTCGGGAGTTGTTCTTTCTGTATCGGAATGTCAATCCTGTCAGTCTTTATTTAGGTATTGCAAATGAGAAGTCTCTTTCAGGAGAGGAACTATCGCACGCTATTGAAGCGATGTTGGAGTTTGTTGGAAACGAATCGAAAACTGAAAACCAGATAAAAATGACGATTTTGAAAAGAAGAGTTTCAATATCGTGGTATAGCTTCGAAACGAATCAAATTAATGATATCCGAGATTTGTAATTAAGAGGTATGTCTGTTAAATAACGGCATTGGCTCGAAAAAGGATATTTATTTACAATTTCTTATTTGTTCCCTTCAATGTATATCCCATTGGTACTCCCACATCGACCCATTCTTATTTTCTACAGACAAAAGGGGTGTTGAAGTTAATTTTGCGATAATCAATTAAAGAGCGTTTTCAATCCCCCCGATTCCATTAAAGATAGATTTGAAAAACTGGGATCTTTGCATGTTTTGTCAAACTGGTTCATGACGTCCGCACATGTAGTGGAATGGTGTCGATGCTATGATAGTAATATACCAGCTGAAATGTCCTTATTTGATTGTGGTTTAAAATTGTGAAATTCACTGGCAATAGCCAATGTGCCAAATTTATAAAACCACAAATCAAATTCATAATATTTGCCCTCCATATGATGTTATATAACTGAGAAGTTAGGTTTACAGTCTATGGTAAAAATAAGGGTATCATATTATTATTAGAAAAAATATGCTCAATGAAATATTGAAAAAAGCTTTTAAAAAAAATTTAAGTTTTAGAAGTTTGATAGAGTTAATACAACAAATAAGAACGAGGCTTAAATTTTTTTGTCTTACAATTTCAGCCATCAAGTATTTCCATGTTAAATAGTAAACTGTATATTTTTAAATTTTCTGTAAATGGATGTTTTTTACAACGTTTTTATGTATTTCACTTGGTGCGTGTCTGTGTGTGTATCAGTGTGTTATCGAATTTTCGATCGTTAATTTAACCAACTTCCCATCAAGCTAGAGCTCTGAACCCTTGGGAATCGTTCTTACTCGCCTAACAATGCTATATTTAGATATTTGCGACAAGTTTTAACTAATATTTCAATATTTGTTTTTGGCTAGAGCAGCACTAGGATCATTAAATCCTTCGGGATCAAGGCTGTCATGGCGAATAAATGCCAACCTTTGTCCACGCTTTTGGGTCTAGAAGAATATGAGGCGTAATACATGTAGATTTATCTACACTTAGCCAATCATACTCAAATTAGTCTCACCTCACCTCCACGCGTTTTGACCTGGTAATCGAAAAATATTTGGAAACTAAGAAGGAAAGGATTGTATGTATTGTAAAACATTTCAATAAAAAATATTCAATAAATGATTGATTAAATTGAAATTATAATTAAATTTTTTATGTGTTTATCCTGTGTTTGTTTTGAATTTAGTGTATAATAATTAATAAACTTTGCCACCATATAAAAATATTTATTTTCAAAACGGTTTTATCTCAATATTGTACATATAACAATCATTTTATAGCTTGTTACCATAATATTATGTGATAAAGTTCAAGTGTGATTTTATTCATGAGATGCTTTATCTTATAAATACATGTACAATAATAGCAACTAAATAATTTTATTTTCTATTAATATTTCTAATTATTGTCATGCCATTTTGAAAAATAAACATATGAGAGCCTTTTGATTTTTAATCAAACCATATTTTAGCTCACAGTTTCTTAAACAATGTTCCGAGCCAGTATTCTACCTTATGCAAACTTATGCATCATAGCTATTCCATATATAATTCTATTGAACCTTATTACGGATTATACCACATCTAAAGGATACTAGGCAGATAAAGGTACTAAATCACCACCTATCTGTATTTAATGAACACCCTTAGATCCTAAAGATAGTGAGGATTTTATCATGGCCTTTCCCTTGATATCTAAGGGGTGGAGGAGATCAGTCCTTCTGACGAGGAGGAAGAAATGTATTTCTCAAACGCCCACTCAAAAGAACTCGATCGAACAGGGTGAGGGAAGCTATCAATATGACGTTGTATTAGTTTCTGTCCTTTTGTCAGTCCATTGATTTGTTCCACCTATGGTTGTGGTTGTTCCATAGTGAGTGATTAGTTCCAATCGAATCAGGCCACTGCGTCCGTCCCCTTAACGTGAGGTGGGTCGAGTAATCAAAGGTTTTTAGAGGGTGGTGGACAGTGTGGATTAGGACTATCATGAAGAGAAGTGAGAAGTCCTTGTAATTTTTAACCTTGGGATGTCCAGTGTAGGGATCGTGAATTAGTTCGATGGAAAATAACTCAAATAAAACAGTGTCTGATTTTACTTTCATGTTTGTTTGAATTGATGGACCTTATTGAATAGTTGGACTACACTAATCGAATGCTTTGTTGAGTTTCATAAGGCTGGCCAAAAATCTTAGTCTAAGAAATTATTCTTCATAAATTGATTCCTACAAAAATATAGGATGTTCATATAAAGTTTATGCGCAGAATTGAGGTCAACTGGCTTGCAACCAAATACAGTGTCTGAATCTTTATTTTACCAAACTCCATTGGCTAGGTGACAATTCAGTTAAATGTCGAAAAGACGAATATGTCTAAGATGCTCCAAACAAAGTGTAAATATGTTTTACACGTTGGGAAATTTTGTAAAAAATTAAAATAGGTTGACTGTAAGGATGGTCGAAGGATGGTCACCAGTATTAACTAAAGACAGTAAACCCCATAGGAAAAGGAAAGTTCATAGGGCATCTCTGGGTCAAGATTCCCGTACCTATCTAAAGAAGGTAAACTCCTGAGGGAAATCATTAGATGGAATAATGAAATGGAATAATTAGAGACATTTTTCAATAATATATTTTGTTGATGGGGATAGTTTGATCTATAATTCTAGAATATTACAGCCTAATGGTCTAAAGCCTGTTACAACAGTAAAATGAGTGACATTGTTTTTTTTTTTAAACTTTCTTTCAAATTTCAGGTTTTTGCAGTTTGTCAATATTTTTTTATCTTTTGTTGATAATTTTGGTGTTGTCAATACATTTTATCAATTAATTAACTTACTTTTGGAATTTTATACAGTATATAATGTTTTTCTTTTAGAGTTTTATGAGAATTTTTACATTTATTCCTTTTTCTTTATTTACAATGTTTTATATGTTTTTTAACAATTTTTTACTCAATGGTACAGTAATGATTTTTTTAAATATAGCTTTATTTTTTAGATATTAAGATTACTTCCTATAATTGCTTTTGATTAAAATATTAGTGTTAAATTACAAATGTTTGCACACACCACACACACACATGTGTGTATATATTTCTTATTGTTAAATATTATCTTATATTTCTATTTTATTCCAGAGAAATAGTTACTTGCATAATTATCACAACATTTGAAATTTAAAATACTTTTCTTATGTCAAAACCAACCATTTTTTTTAAAATTATTTTTTATGCAAATGATTTAAATCTCAGACAGTATTGATTCCTACACCACCTTCCTTGAAATTCTTCTCTTCATTCGAACGAGACTAACCTAAATTTAGAAACCGAACCTAGCGAAACTGAAATTCTCACTTCAAAGACTTGCCATTTCTCTAAACTGCCCGAAGTCCAACATCTCCTTGCTCGTCACGACAGAGCGAACCGTGAAGAGTGAAATGTTCGAAAAGGGATTGTTTATCGAAGACTTGAGCGAAGAACTTCATCTCTGCTCTTCAATATTGCAAGTGGAACGGGCGAATGAATAATTCCAGAGCTGTCTCTCCGCCAAGGGAGAGAGAGAGAGAGAGTGAGGGGGAAGAGGTTCTATGCTTCGTGGATAAGATTAGATCAAATCGAGCTGAATCTTTGTCGTCTCTGTTTTACTTTCCTCGGATATCTGCTTGAGACACCTGAAATTGATTTGCAGATCTCTAGCGTGAGGAATTAATTTAACAGTTGGACCTCTTTTCTTGAGTTACTTTTAGAGTAGTTGGTTTGATGGGGTTTGTGTTATTTCCTTGAAAATACATGATCCGTCCATAAAATAATCAAACCTTAAAAATATTGGTTTCAATATAATGTTAAGTCATCTTATTGATATTCATTTCCGAATATATTAATTTTTTCTATAAAATGTTCAAAAGTGTTAATAGTAGCCATTTTAATAAAATATTCAATCGTTTTAATAATATTCAATTTAATATAAATATACAAAAGTTTTAATAATATTTTTTCTCTCTCTCTCTCTTTAAAATAAAATATTTAATTATGGCAATAATATTCATTTCATTGAAATATTCTAACGTTTCATTAATATTCATTTCAATGAAATGTACAACCATTTTAATAATATTCGTCCTTTCTCTATTTTTCAATAAAATGTTTAATTATTATACAAATATTCATTCCCATATAATGTTCAATCGTTTTAATAATATTCAATTTAATAAAAATGTACAATCGTTTCAATAATATTTCTTCTCTTTCTTTAAAACAAAATATTAAATTATTACAATAATATTCATTTTAGTGAAATATTCCATCGTTTCATTAATATTCATTTCAATGAAATGTACAACCATTTTAATAATATTCCTTCTTTCTCTATTTTTCAATAAAATGTTTAATTATTGTAAAAATATTCATTCCCATATAATGTTCAATCGTATTAAAATATTCATTTTTTCAGTAAAATGTTCAAAAACTTTAATAATATTCACATTAATAAAATATTTAATTGTTTAAATAAAATTTATTTCAATAAAATGTACAATTTTTTTAATAATATTCATTTTCTTTCCTTTTTAAATAAAATGTTAAATTATTTTAATAGTATTCATTTCCATACAACGTTCAAACGTTCTAATAATGCTCATTTGATCAAAGTGTTCAATTGTTTTATAATATTTCATTTTAATGAAATGTTCAGTCGTTTTAATAATATTAATTTTCCTAAAATGTTTAATCTTTATAGTAATATCAATTTTAATATAAAATATTCAATTCTTTATATAATAATTCTTTCAATAGTGCGCCGAATTGTTAAAAAGAACCATTTCAATAAAATGTTTAATCATTTTAATTATAATTCTTTCAATAACATGCCGAATTGTAAATAAGAATAATTTCAATAAAATGTTTAGTCATTTTAATTATAATTCTTTCTATAATATACCGAATTGTTAATAAGAATAATTTCAATAAAATGTTTAATCATTATAATTATAATTCTTTCAGTAATATGCCGAATTGTTAATAAAAATAATTTCAATAAAATGTTGAATTATCTTAATAATATACATTTCAATAAAATGCTCAATCGGCATATTTGAATACGAAGCTCATCAAGATTTAGCACAGACACTTTCACGACGTTCGGATACTCGTCACCACTAGCGTGACACTTCACGACGCACATCACCTCCGTTTAGGCACATTATTTATTTAACTTACAATATACAATCGATACTCATACCACCAATATCTCTGTCGGAGCACCACGTATCATAATCCACAGGTATGCCGCTTTCAGATATGTGACCCTTATTTATATTTGTCTTAATTAATGTAATGAATATATCAAATGATGATTTTCTCATTGAATAATTTGTAATTCATTCTATTGGATTCTCATCTATGATTGGAGTTTCTTCTCCAAAATCGTATAATCATTTGGCCTTATAAATTACTAAATACATTTAATCTCTAAATTCATAGTTTAAGATAAAAAATTTAAAGAAGTGGTTTCGCTTCAGGATTACTTCGATGTATATGTAGTTTTCAAGTAGAGTAAGAAGTGCGAAAATTGGGTTACAAATAAATTAGTCTCGGCCTCGGACGCATTAATTTTCATCCAAGTCTCGTTGTATAATGTGAAGGAAAACTGTTTGATGTTAAAACCACTTGGATAATTCTTAAGCACGATTTGCCTCAAATTGTATAAAAAAAATGATAATTTGGCACCATTCATACATTGCACTAAATTCTTTACAAAATACGAACTTCAAAAGCAATTATAGAATAGCTTAAGTGACAGTTTAAAAATAAAACTATACGTTTGAATTAGTCTATAGCCATCTTTTGAATTACTCTTAAAAAGCTAGCACAACATTTCTTCGGACATCAGAGAAATATGTACAGAGAACCAGCTTAAATATCATTTCTGATCTTGAATAAATATTAAATATTTTATAAAATTGCGAGAAATTTATCGAAGTGGAATGAAAATAAATGACTTGAAATAAGCGAATGAAGGGAAAAGAGGGTCACTTATATAATATTAAAAGAGAAATATCAACTAAGTACCTGAAATGAAAGATTTACAAATTACCATGAAATTATGCTTTCAAATAGAGAGATGAGCTTTCAGATCTAGATCTTTGTGTATGAATAAGAATACCTTCCCTAAGTAGATTATTTAAAATGTTACGTTTGATGAAGCACATTTAAATTTTATGCTAGAAATCTAGCAGTTTTCAAAGCAGACAAAATCGCTTCAAAGATAAGTAGGTTCTAATTTGAACTAAGATAAAAGTCTTGATTTCGAAGTTGTAAAATGTTCATATGCAAGTTGTACCAAAAGCTTTTCTTGAAGAATTTAATTCATATTCACACTCATTAAATATTTAAGTTTCAGATGTTTAAGTTTATTTGGCATAGTATTTTTTAGATCTGATATGAAACGTGTGAACGTTTTACAAGCTGTAAGCCATATTGAAAACAGACTTTCTTTGGAATACTTTGGTAACTTTTTCGTAAAAAAATTATGGAACAGAGAATATTTTATGAAAATTAGATGAATTATATAATGTTACCTCAGCCTTTTATTATGTATATTTAGATACTCCCAATATTTAAATGCATTTTGAGAACCAATTTCAAGTTAAAAAATTAATCGTCAACCGTTATTGTACAAAATTACACAGATTAATCATCAAAGCCTATAATTAATGAAGTAAGATATTATTGAGAAAGATGTAACTAATGAATATATTTCTTTAAGGTAAATATATTTTACAATTGTTTGCGTTTACAAAAAAGTTTCAACTAATTTCTCTGTAGTACTTTTTTGGTATGCAAATTTTATTCATTCCTAAGTCTACAAGAACTTTT
>BMAW01097714.1:26916-38091 GCA_019974015.1 Nephila pilipes | reverse complement strand
AAATAGAATTAAAAAGAATCTAAATTTTTCCTCGCACAGAAGAATTTCTAACGGCACACCATTTTTACCACTGCGTAGTCGGAAAAAATCATTAAAAAATGGTTTGCAACTCGTGATCAGTTAAATATAAATCGAATGTGTTACACACCATTCAATAAATCTATTTTTCGCCTTTCCAGAGGTCTGTAAAGTGTCGCCATCTATTGACAGAAAAAAGGAAACCTTAAAAACTTGAGGACAGCTGCTCAGTCCATCTCACAGCTGGCAATGTAATAGACTTGAAATGTACACCGGTTGTCAGTCGACTGTGTAAGCCAAAATGTTAATCAACACCTTCTTGTACAACAGCCTTCCGGAAAATTATTGATTAGTGCTCTTAGATCACTGTAAGATTATTCTATACAGCAGAGATATTCAACATTTGACACTTTGGGGAACAACTCTTTCAGCTTACCGTTTTATTGAAGGAACCCTTTGATCCAAGAGCAGAAAAATAGGATATGAGAACTTTATCCTACTCATATTTACAAAATTATAATTGCATCTTTATTTTATCACAATACAAACAGTTTTGTTAGATACTGAATGGAAAGGTAGCTAATGGTGTTGTTTGGTTTTCTAAAATATATTCTACGAATAATAAACAAAAGCAACAATTTAAGTTATAACAAAATAATAAAAAAAATCCATTTTTAATGAACTGGGTATGATTGTTTTTATAGCAAAGTAATTTTACATCTGGAAGAATTGAAAAAAACTGCAACCTTATGTCCTCTTCAGCATCCAGTCTGTTTCTGTATTTTGTTTTTGTCGCAGCATACAAAGAGAAAGATTTTTCGCATAAATAGGTTGAAACAAATGACATTAGATGATTCACAGCTCTTTCGGCAATTTTGGATATTCTTTTCTAATGCCAATCCAAAAATACATAATATCAACCTGATTAAATTTTATTTTCAACTGAGTGTCGGTTGATACATAAATGTGAGATATATCAACTGAGCCGAAGAACGGAGACTGATATGTGACCAGATGCGACTAAATGTATTTCAAGCATGCGACTCTTACGAAATTTTAGCTTTTATTTTATCCATAAGATATTTATTTATATTTACTTTTACCAGCAAATTGCCTTTAAGAATTCTATCTTTTACAAAAATTAAAATTTTAGCTCTTCGATTAAGCAAACAGTGATCACTTACGAAACCCCTGTCAAAGTTCCAGGAAGCCCTAGGGTTCCGCGGGACCCAGTTTGAAGACCTCTGCTATACAATGCTGTGCTCGAGATCTACTATTGCAGAAAGAGTTAGCAAAATCCCTTTTATGCAAGCTATCGTGATCAATTGGGTCGAGGATTCCGATCTAATACACTTACATAAATCAACAGGAACTGATGGTAATCTACTTGGAGATAAAGTTGAATCAGCAAAACGTCATTGCACCCAATCTCGCACCTTCCCAAACATGAAAGAGCACTTGAAGTCACTTGCGCTCATTCTACCTCACCCACTGTCAATTAATATAATGCGTTATTCGAAGGTGATATATATAGATGTACACTTTTTACTTTTCGAGATTAGCTGTAATCTTCTAACAGTAGAATATTTTAGAAATAAAGAGCAAATGCTTGCAACGTTCCATAAAAACAAATATTCCAGATATTTTGCGTGTTGAAAAGCCCACAGAAGACACGACTAAAAGTGAGGAAACAAACGCCGAATTTCTACTCTCTGTCCATCTGAATGAGACAGAACGTATGTAACTACTGCAAGAACGTTATTTGCAGACAGCGCATTTTGAACATCGTCCAAGAGTGCAAATATTAATTTTTAAGACTTCACTTTATAACTGAAAAAGTCTAATACTTTTTTAATCAAGATTATTAGTTTGAAATCAAGGAAATATAAAATCTAGTTTGTTTGTTTTTTTATTCGTAGGCTACAAGTCAAATAATTACTTACGTAATAACACTGATATAAGTTTAATTATCTAGGGTTAAGGGATATCATTTCCATTTTCACAATATTGGAAGAGCTGCCATCCAAGCTTAGTGTTGATAACCAACACATGAATTCTCCGACGGTTTGTCCTTCTAGTCAAGAGTTAACTGAAGTGCATGGAAAAGGATGGTGACTCTATCAATAAGTGTATACCGTGTTTCATTGGGGGCACATGTATTTTTGAGGTACAACAAGAATTGTTTTCAGGTGCAAAATGGGGTAACAAAAAAGTTAAGGCCGTGGAGGCATTACTTTTCTTACGAACCTTTTATTACCATTACATTAAAGCTACAGGAACAATTATTGGCGACGTGATTCCCAACCATGTTCAGTTGATATCTCTCAGTTGGTATTTTATACGCCATATCAACATAACAAGTGATTTTTAAATAAAAGTTTGATTTTATCTATCAATTTTAATGTGATAAATCTTAAAACCTCACGTTAACTAAAAATTATTACTATTTCAATTGCTCGTTTAGTGCCAATCTTTCTTTTGATAACCGATATGCGGATAGTGCATATGCTGCAGAAACATAACTAAAAGTTCAAAACGAATCCCTGAAAATTTCTAAAGGAATGGATTAGAAGAGGCTCGAGCTTCTTTCTGTAAATCTACTGAACATCAAATTTAATCCCAAAAATAAAATCCAAATAAAATCAATTAAAATAAATTTAAGTATTTTTGAACAAACTTCTAAAACGGAATACTCTAAAACAGGGGTCGCCAAAGTGGTCTATATAGACCCCTAGGGGTCTATTTAACAACAGTAGGGGGTCTATCTGACCCAAGGGGTCGAATGGGGGTCTATTGGGACTCGAAGGAAAAACAGTTCTTAATACGCAAATCACACATATCTAACTGCGTATGTAAAAATTTAAAATATTTTTATAATTGACTTAATATTATATTCTTTATAGAAAATAAAATAATAAATCAGAAAACAATCTGCCCCTTTTTTCCTTATATGTTTTCGTATGTATACCGTGACGTCACAACTTGACCTTGTGACCAGTTTGTAATTTGCACGACTGCAAATTTGACAATACATAAATTTTAGACTAATATAAATATAAAGCAAAAATATGTGAAACTTTACGAAATGGCTCAGCCATTATGCTGGCGTTTCCAAATTCGTATATGGTTGAAGCCGGTTTCAGTCACGTTAATTCAATTTTAACTAAAAACAGAAATAAATTAAATGTGGAGCTTCGAGAGGATTTACGGTTAAAATTGACTAATTTCGAACCCAATATAGCGAACTTTGCCAAGAAACACCAGGCACACTCATCTCATTAAGAAGTAAAAAATCTGTAGCTACTTTACTTACTGTTTCTGATTTATTAAATATTTAGACTAATATATAGTTTTATTTTAATTACCTGAAAATTACCTTTGTGGAGGGGTCTATGGAGATTTCGAAAAATTATATAGGGGGCGATGATCAAAAAAGTTTGGCGACCCCTGCTCTAAAAGATGCCGAACATCGAAGATAGTTAGAACAGCATTTAACAATAATGCACTAGACATTTCCCATTAACAGGAATCATTCAGACAGAATCCCAATATTTTAGTTCATCTCACCCAAAGTCAAATCCGGATCGAGATCTTTGATGAATCGAACCCTGTCTGCATTCAGAGCGAGTTGAATCAAATAAGTGGAGATCATGTTTACGTCCGCAGTGGACTGACTCCTCAAGTAGTCCAAAGCCTTTCGCTTGTTCCAGTCCAACGAATCAGGAGCTCCAGACAAAGCCTTCAGATTAAACACAGATATATAAATAAAATATTAACACTAAGAGTTCATGTTTTGTTTTCAATATTTATATCTAATTTGTTTATTTGAGTAGATACATATTTGAAGATAGAGGCAAACGAAGTTTTAAACAACAAAATTTTTACATCCAATTTCATTCTCTGTGACTTTACGTTTTTCTGTTCACTAAGCCAAATGAAACGCGATTAGGGAAATTAGATGAAGATAAATATTGCATTTAATTAGTTTGTGATATATAAGCGAGATATAATTGAAAGAGAAGGGAGATAGAAGATAACGACAGTTTATATTTCTAAATTGGAATGAATTATTGTGATTAATAGTTTGTGACGGAAATGGCTCATTATTAGAATAATAGGGATCGAATATGCTAAAATCGAGAAATGTTCGAACTTGAATTAGTCATTTGGTAATGTTAGACTTTATTAGAATATAAAATAGCATTAACTAAGTTAAGAGGGATTCCACACATATACTGAGAGAGAGAGAGATCTTGTACATTCTATGTTAAGAGGTAATAAACTGTGTTATCTTTCTCTTACGGGTCCGGAATTATATTTAGTTATAATTAGACTTTAAGATGGCTTAGAGATAAATAATGAAGGAAATACCTCACAAAGTATGTTATATACATACATTAATACGGTATATATTATTTAAAATGCGTCGCAGACCTGATTTACTTAAAATTAGATTTCAATTAATGCAATTTGCTAAAATCTTAGAAAATATTGTTTAGAGCATGGCTAGATTGCTAATACATTTTTAGGAATTGACGAGTTATCAAAAAGGGATGGTCTCCTAACTGAAAGCTTAGATCTACGAATTCTACAGCACTTAACTAATACAATGCTCCCTCAGTATCCAACATTGGCAGATGTTAGAGCACCAAAAAGGCCGAATAACTGGAAAATCAATAATTCTAACGTATTTTAAAAGGCAAAAGTCATGGATCTAGTTCAAATAGAATACTTTTGTGATAATGTTAATTTCTTCGCGCGCGGTTCATTCTTTTTAACCAAAGTGGAAATTATACTAACTCAAATCACGTTTAGAAATTAAAACTTCCTATAGTATAACTTAAGAATTCAGAGCAGTTTATTTTGATGATCACATATAATTTCAAATTTTTCTGTCGGCAGACGAAATTAGAAAATTTCTGCACAATTCATTTAGAAACCGCTAAAAGCCTTCATATCAACAGGGCATAAAGGTTTTCAGTTTTCCAATTATTGAAATTTAAAAAAACCCAGATATGTTGTTTAACTCGAATAATGTGATCTAAAGAATTTTGAAAAAATTGAAATTTGACCTTCTGATGAGTGTTATGCATCATAATGATCATAGCATGGAGTTAAAAGATGTGCTGTTACCATAATTTTCCAAAAGTAACAGTCTTAAGGAAACTTTAATTAGCAGAAAGAACACAAACCTGCACCACCAAGGCTGTGGCGTAAACATTTCCAAAGCTGCCATCCATCTTCTGATGAGCCGCAAGATTCTTTTGAACATCGTTGATGAAACCATCGTCCACTTTTAAATCCAGCGTTTTCATGCATTCAAAGGCATTTAATGCTAAAGCGTTGTATTCTGAAAAAGTAAACACAAAATCAATATTAATAATTATTATTATTTTGCTGGTATTAAGAGCTCCGTCTGTATTATAATAATAATATCATCAAATTCTGAATAGAAAAAACCGACAAATTCTTCATCCACTTTACAATGGTAAAACTGAGTGAAACTTATATAACCAATAGCTAAAATTCGAATACAGGGTGTCCAGAAAGAAAGAACCTTATTTCAAAGCTGCCTCCAGGCGAAACCTGTCATCTGAAAACTGTGAAATTTTGTTGACGATTCATATTGCTATGAACCAGCGATGGCGCTTCTCTGTAACGTAATACTTACAAAAGAGGAGAGAGATTTAAAGGGAATTCGTCGAATACCAAGGAAAACTTAAGCAATACCCTCCCCTCGGACCTTGATGAGTATTTTGGAGACTTTGTGAGAAATTCAGCGACAAAATATTGGTTCTCGGAAACACTGTAATCTTATCAATATCTCGATTTTAACCGAAAGTAATTTTTTTCCTTCATTTCAAATTTTAAAAAATATGATGGAGACTTCAAAACAGGTGTTATTTCTTGCCAAAAATACAAGAACAAGAAGTAAAATTCAGACAAGGTGCATTATTAAGCAGCAAACTCTTGTATTCATCCTGATATCCTTGACGAATGCGATGAATTCTCGTCATCAACGTTTAAATAACACTCTCCAGTAATTGTTTGTCTATCAGAAAAAAATTCTTTCTTCCCGAATTCTATCGAAAAGTGTAGTGAGCTTGCTTTGAATTTGAGTGAGTGGTAGTGGGGTTTTATGACGCAAGAGCCAAAGCGGGCCATGCCGCGCCATGTTTTGAATTTGAAAGCAACTTTTTTTTTATCTTTTGCTTACACAAGAGTGTTTAGACTTCCAACCACCTTTTGTCTCTCTATTTTATAAATGTATTCAAAACAATTTGTTTCATTATCTGCAACCATCGATTTCAAAAAAATTTGGTTCATTTTCAGCATCTGAAATGATGTCTCTCTACAATGTTCACTAGGTTAAAGTGTATATTAAAGATTAATTGGTTTAAAAATGTTGAATAAATTTAGCACAGTTTTATTTTGCCAAACTCTTCGCGCTTGATGATTTGAATAGTTTCTGTGTTGATGTTCACAAAAACTCTGCCATCATTCTCAATGAATCACAGCGATTGTTTGCAACGAAATCACGTACTTTATCAATAATTACGAATGTTCCAGATGAGCTTGGTCTTTCGGTATGCTCAACTTCCAGCTTATCTCTGCTGTCCAAAAGAGAGATTTGTGCCACAGTAAAATATTTGATGTGCTAAAACTCAAATCACCGTAATCTTGTTTCACAGCTTTCCATGTTAATGAATGGCCTACTTTTTGAGTTAGTTTTAAAAAATGCTCAGAACTTCAGAAATGGCAATTGTCAAGGAGAAGATCGAGGTTAATTAACACTTGTGTGGCAACACAGGTGGCGAAACAGTAGGCTGATATCTAGTATCACAGATAATACTTCTTTGACACACTTTGTAAGCTGGAAGAACACTGTCTTACATCACAATATTCTTCTGTTTGCAGAAAAAGATATGACATAAATCAAGCTGAAAACAGGATTATTTACAAGTAAAAATATTTTCAGACAACAATTATCTTTTCGGGTTAATATATTTAGATTGTTAAGAGAAGTATCGGGAAAAAAACGCAAAGTCTTAGAAATATTTAGATTGTTAAGAGAAGTATCGGGAAAAAAACACAAAGTCTTAGAAAACAACAGAGAAATCAGTTCATAAATTTAAATATTTTAGATGAATTGTACAAATTACAAGTGCCAATATATAATATTTTCATTTCATTGAAATGCAACAGTTGGCAGTGGTTTGACCCAAAATTTAAAAAAATACGTGATAAATTTATAAAAAATTATTGAAAGTAGAAATAGTCAATAGTATCCAATGTAATGTTATTAATACGCATCTAACATAAAAGGAAAAAAAAATTCTGTACTTAACAAATTAATCCGGATTTCAACTGAAAGCATGCAACAATAACATAAAATAAAACAAAAGACGTTCAACATTCCAAGCCAACTCCGACTAACCATAATCACGCCAAACACAAATACAACTTTTGAATGCAATGTGTCCATACTTTTTATACACAGTTTCAAGCACAAAAAATGAATCTTACCCAAATTTTCTTTTCCAGTGCGACGATTTTGTTGTATCCACTGAGTGAAGGTCATGTGATGTTTGGGCAGAGCATTGGCATTGCAGAGTGCCAACAGAAGAAACGGATGCACCTGATAATATGCCCTGCTAGAGATGTCCGCCAATCTATCCACCAGATCGATACCATAAAAGTTCCTGGGATTCCGCTTGGTGGCAATCAGAGCATGGATGTACAGCGCCAGATCATTCGGGTGGAGAACTGATGTATGGTTCCTAGAAAAACACTTCGGTTCACAGTGCGGAAAAGATTCGCATCATTCTCAAACCACATTAGCTACGCTCGAATAAAGAGCCCAACACAAAAAAGTACGAAACTATGCAATTTAATATGAGCAAATCGATTAAAGATTCAAACATCCCATCTTTAAAAATATAGAGCTATTTTGTGTTCATTCCTTTACAGTATTCCATACATGATACCTATGATATAACTTTTTAATTTCATTAAATATGTTATAAACCTTTTATGCTGCAAAGCCCTCACCAAACTTGTTATCCCGAAGAAAAAATAGTTTATTTCCTCATGCGTGTTTGCTAATAGAGTCATTGCTTCTATATAAATATTTAACTGGATTTTTTTAAATTAATGTTGTACTTTTGCAAACAATTGCAGACACGAGGAGTTTTTTGTAAATAACCTCGGAAATGCGTGCGATGAGTGGCAGTGAAGTATATTGCCGCAAGAGCCAGATAGGACCAAACACGGTGCACGCGATTGTTTATTAACGTCGCACTGAAAAGCAACACGAGGGCTGTTGGCAAATTTCCGGAAGTTCAAATTGAACAAGGTGGGATATGTTTCCTGCGAGATAGATACTGACGCGATGTTCTGTCAGACGAAACGTAGAAATTTAACAGGGACAGTGAAAACTAGTCTCCGCGTGTATGACGGTAAGAGTACTAGAGCCACACGTGGCTATGCTGCGCCAAACAAGGTGTAACTTCGTAAACTACACTTTTGAAGGGGAAAAAAATGGTAAAAAACAAGATAAAAATTCTTTGACAAGAAGTTTCGATAATAGAGGAAGATCGCTAGGGTATCGTAGGGGTGCATCACTCTCGTTTACTAAAAACAGTAAACTCCATGGGAAAGAAAAAAGATCACAAGGATAAGAGGGTTACTGTCGATGGACCTCGTCAATCTGAGCCCAAGTGAAGTGACGAGGACGTCACCTGAGCTGACACCTCTATCCAAAATTCTACACCACGCCAACGGGAGGACCATATCAACAGGAAAACGAAGGACCTTCATCAAATTAATCGTGCATCATTCCCGCTACACGGCGGGTCTCAACCCGCGACTCGACGGAAACAACGACATATCCACGACCATGACCACAAGGCTACCGCATCCAAAAATCTTCCCTCCAGAGAGTGTCTCAGTCTTAAAATAATTTCAGTCAACTGAGTTGCTTGAGCCTCACAAGTAACTTCTCCAAGTGACACAATGATCAACCCGATGTTACGTCTTTTCTGGGAAGAAAATCATTGCCTTAATTTTGGTGAAACTTGAACCATAGGAATAGTCGTAACAACGCACGTGTTATTTTGACACTAGGCTAAATGCACTGGAGATTTTTTTTTTCCCACACCACTCCATTATGTCGAAATTAAATATATAATTGCTAGATCAGATGTCCCCAACCCGATGTCCACAGGCGCCAATTCACCCGCGACGATTTTGTGTCCCCGCTGCTTTGCGACTTCGATAAAAAAAAAAAACTTTCGATAAAAAGTTATGCAAAAAAAAAAAAAAAAAAAAAAAAAAAATGATACAGCTCGTAAGCGTGCAAAATAATAGTTTTTTTTTTTGTATTGTTATAAGGTGTGCTCCTCAACCACGTGGTGACTCAATTGTTAAGATTAAGGACAGTTAGTGTATATATATATGTTATTCAGTAAAAGTCCAATTCTTTGACTTTATAGATTTACTGTGTGATCAATTAATGGTAAGAATTCGACTTTTTATTCAGTAATTAAGATAAATAAAAGCATATATATTTAAAAAAATTTGTTTGTAGTCATACGTTTATCATTTTAATAAGGGTTATCAGACGTCCCGGTTTGATTGGGAATGTCTCAGTCTTAAGGTATGGTCCCAGCCAGTTGGTCAATTTGTCCCATTTACTCGCTAAAAATTACAAAAAATACCTGTATACTCATTAAAAGTATCCTTGTACCTTTATACCGAATACCACCACTATTCACAGATAACTTCTTAAAGTAATTATTTGATCTGCATTATGATGCCATCTACGAAAGACATCTGCATTTAATGGTCATGATGAATGGGAATTTATTAATGAGATGATTAAATGGGGATAGATTAATGGATATCCCCACAAATGTGTTATATTAATCGCTCTTATATGAAAAAATAAGAGCATCCACCGATCAACCGGCATTCCAGAATATGCCATAAAGATCTTAAAAAGGGTTAGGGATCCTGGCACTAAATACAAAATTAGTTTTTCTGGATTTTATTCTGAATGTCGTCATCACATGTCCAGCAAAATTAGGAAAATAACAAATAGGTTCTTTTTTTTTGTGTGTCAACATCGAGTGAGATTTTTTAGGATGGTTGGGTTTTATTAACGTCGCACTAGAAGCAACATGAGGGCTAATTGGCGACTGACCCCTCAGATTTTTGAACTTCGATCAAGCGACGAGGACGACTCCTGAGCTGGCACTCCCTCTCCTAACTTGCACACCACGCCAATGGGAGGACTTTCAGCCTTGACAGATTTAATGTGCATCAACCCCGGCTAATAGGCGGATCTTTTGTGGCATAAAGCATCGAACCTACATCGAGGAAAACTGCAAGTCGCGAATTCGCTATACCATGACTACAAGGGTAAGAGATTTTTTAAGGCCCAAACAGATTTACACAGAAAACAATTATTCAAAACAATAAAGTCAGCGAAATCAAGCATTAAAACCTACACTCTACAATTTCTATTTCATAACTTTATCATCAATCTCCTTTTTTCAAATTCTCATTATACAGATAACATTCTTAAATTGATTAAAATTGCAACTGCAGATTTTTTAATACCGTAACAACGCTTTTGTCAATTCAACTTCCAACTGCAACTCGATTTGGCGCACTTCTCGAGGCGTCAGATGTTCCCAGTTGTTGATCGCCAAAGCAATCACGGCCCGGTGCGTCTCCTCTCGCCAGCCGTGGTCCGGTTGACGAACGGACAAAATCCAATCGATGCCACCAAGTGGTCGGGGCACACACACGTCTGCTCGCAAGGTGTCGGTTTCTTCTGAAGAGTCCCATTTCTTAGCAGCCAGCCCGGAGGATTCTCCGTAATCGATGAAATAATCCTCATCTGGAAATTTAAAAAATAATAACAATTGCGGTTTTCCAGCTTGTCTTGTAAAATAAAATACACAAAAAGTAATATAAAAGCTCTGTCATTCAAAAAATCTCACTTCTCATAATCATAAATGTTACCTAACAGCAAGTAGAATGGATACATTAAGTAATGATTTTTTCGGACGCATTTTTAAAAAATTTCTCTCATTCAATACTTATATTTAATTTACATTATTCAATACTCATATTTAATTTACATTATTC
>BMAW01097714.1:0-25293 GCA_019974015.1 Nephila pilipes | reverse complement strand
CCCTGTTGCCACAAAGACCCGCAGCCTAGCTGAAGCACGCAAAATCTGTCGAGACTCTGAGTCCTCCCCTTGGCGTTGTGTGGAAGTTCGGAGAGGGAAGCGCTAGCTCATCCTAGACACTTGACCGAGGTTCAAAATGACGAGGTCAATCGTCAACAGCCCTCGTGTTGCTTCTCATTGCGACGTTGATAAACAATTTCTCACTCGTAATGAAAAAGAAGAGCTGGTCTACGCAGTTTCACAATACGTGTTTTAATCGTTTGAATTTTTTACCTCTAGAGTGTGTGTATAATTTATATTTGGTAATTGCATCAAAACTATTCTGACGCTTGGTAATCCGGCATGGCCGAAAGCTCTTAACGTGCCGGATGAAAAAGTGCCTACTGTATAACAAAGAGAGATTTTGACCTTCAACACAATTTACCAAATTATTTCAATTGCTAGGTGATTATATTTTACGTCTCACAAAGAAGCAAACACGAGGACAGCTGGCGACAAAGAAAGTTTGAACCTTGTTCAAGTGACGAAGATGACACCTGAGCTGATACCCCCTCACCAAATTTCCACACCACGCGAATGGGAGGACATAGTTTCTAAAGATTTAGCGTACATCAGAACCTCTACACGATGAATCTTTCGTGAAACCAGGGCTCGAATTCACCAATTGATTGAAACAAAATCGGAGTTGAGCTAGCGATCCTTACCTCTCGGTTTCCACTGCCGTTCCTTACTTCAAAAAAAAAATAATAAATCTCATAAGGGTATTGCACGACTTGGGAAATTCATATGGGGAAGGAACCTGGTTCGTTTAAAAACTCAAAAGGATGTCCACTTATGAATGTAGTTAAGCGCACTAGCCAACTAAATCCAAGAAAAATCCAGTTTTAAGCGTAGTTAACACGTTATTTAATTTTCAGCTTCGAACAACCACAGTACAGCTATATCGGTAGTATCGTTATGTACTATTTTCATAAGTTTGGACACCCTTTTAGTGTACTACAAGTCTACCAAATCTCCTTCCCAACTAAATTTCCCAGGTCCTATTCATCCTTTGTTAGTTTCCTATTATTTCTAACAAACATTATACTTAATATTCCTCTTACATGCTAAAGAAAAAAAACGGATTGACGCGAATAGTTTTTTGGCACCATTTAGACCATTGCATTTGTTTCATCAGGAGGCTTTATCTAACAAAAAGTAAGAATGTGAAGGACAAAGATGGAGAGTTTTAATCGCATACTGTTCATAATTTGCTTGGAAAATTACATTTTAACCCAGTGGTTCTCAAACTTTTTTGTCCCGTAGATGCCAAAAGTTTCAGTTTTCCATAGACCCTTACCTAACGCTCGTTCTAAAACTAGTTGGGCAGTTTATACTCAAGTCTTCCGAATCAAAATGAAACCGAGATTATATTTTCAACCAAGGCGATCCAAAATACTCATGTAGGTGGAAGCAAAATGTATGAAAATGTCACCTGATAAGTGCGAAATTTACCTCACCATGACAACTGTCGAGTGAAATCTAACCCTGACTGAGGTGTTTTGGAAAGTAACTCTAATATTGAATTTAAAAAAAAAAATGATTAACTTCAAATATGTTTTGACATCTGACACAGATCACTTACTTTGATAGGGTTTTCTGTAGAGTGGAACACTTTATAATAACAAAAAACGTGTAAAATTTGTATGCATAAGTATACCTTCATTAATTAAAATGGCCCTTTATGTAAATCTAGTAACATGTGTACTTATTTTACAACGAATAAAATAAGTACACAAAGAAAATCAATTCTTTTAAAAGTAGGGATGAACCTGCTGCTTTAAAAGTAAATTTTTAATATTTAGCTTTAAATTAGTCAGGTATAGAATCTCCTCGGTCAGGAATTCCCAATCCTTTTTTCTTTACAAAACATTGGAAACCATACTGAAACCTCTTTCCACGAAGTTTCATAACTCACAGTTATTTCACACCGAAGGTGGAACAGCTGTCAAAAACTTTATTGCGATAGCCAATAATAAAGGATAATTAACAGGCATATATCACGCTGAATCCAGAATTGCTGATATTCCTTTCTAAACTGCTCCTCAAGTTCTTCTTTTGAGCTTATTCCAATTAATTCTTTTTTGTAACATATGTGATTTATTAATAGATTAGATTGATAATTTACACAAGACACGTTGAGGTATTTCCATAGTAAAAACAACCTCAAATCTGGTTTTAAATTTTGTGTGAAGAGCATTTAAATACTGAACGTTGGCCGAAACGTCATTATCCCTACAGTTTGTGACAAATTGGGAAATGAATATTCCCACCGTTCAGTGTTTTGCTTCATTATGTTAATTCTGACAAGAAAAACCGCTATGGGGAACTTGCTTTTTTATTATACTTAGAATGTCACCTTGTAAAACTACAAGTTACCCTCATTAACTTTAATCAACAAATCCGTTAAATAAGCAATATCTGGTTTCCACTTGATTACATTCTCTTTGAAAATGAGGTCTTTAACATCCAAAAACTCTAATACAGTCTCAAAAAGAAAAAAAAATATCGTCAAACATAAGCATTTTTGACAATCAGCGTACTTCAGTGGGAAAGTTTAATCTATGAATATCGTCATTTTCTTCACACAACAGCGCAAATAACCTAGAATTTAACCCTTTCCTCTGAATTTTGTTTATTGCGCTTTGACAAATTCAGGAGATTGATTCAATCTTCCACTCAGAATTTTAGCAAATAAATGTTACCGATGGTTGAAGCTGTGAATAGTAAACACCCCGAGTATATTTGTTTTAAATGGCGTATAATACCACGATAGCGCCCAAACCTGGCAAATGATCCCCCTGCTGCTGCTGACATTGTATTTGATGAAGAAGTCGCTTTTTCCGTGAAATAATCTCTCAAAACATTAAATATGGATTCGTCTTTAGTATTTGTTGGGAAAGTTCTTCGGGAAGAGTAATTCTTCATGTATATCTTGGTCCATAACATAACGAACATGCGACATTTATAGTAGTGATTTATTGCAATGTAGACTCCTCCAATTGTATGGAGACGGAGAAGAGGATGATTGGCAATTAATTATACACAAGACGCTTTCAACATCATCTCTCTTTTCATCAATACATGTTTGAACTGAGTAGTTGCATCTAGAAATTCTTTTTATGGTATATCATATTTCAGGCTTGTTTAGAACAGTTTTCAAAACATTTTCAGTGGCTAGCAAAATTATCTGCTCTTCAATAATTAGGCGACTTTCCTGATTTTTCTACAAATAGTGTTATCTTCCGTGTTTAAAGCCCTCCTATAGAGAGCATTTTTTGTAAAGGGGGGGAGTGTGGGATGTCACACAATACCCTCAGAGCAGATCAGACTGAGTCTCCGAGTGGAGCAGACAAATGTAAGCAGGAGCACATATGACACGGGGTGATTGAGTGTAGACGGTAACCTGCACTATAATCACCAAGGTAACGCGAAAGGCAGTGAATGAATAAACGAAGTTGTTATTGTTATTAAAAATGTGTCTGGTCTCATGTGAATTTTAAGTGAAAATAAACTAAGTTAATAACTAAGTAAGCTAAAGTAAGGAATGAGAGTTTGTAAGAAGCAAAGGGATAAGATTCATGGGTTCTATAAAAGTTTAAGGTAAAAGTAATAAGAAGTTAAAGTTATCAGAGAAAAGTATAAAACAAAAGTAGTCTAGTGAAAATATGAAAAGTAATAAGATCTTTAAAGTAAAAGTTAAAGTATAAGAGAAAGAGAAAAAAGTTTTAGTTTTCTATAGTAGTGAGATTTTGTAAGATGCATCGCCTCATTTTTTGATCTCAAAGCGAACATACTGTCCACCGTGGGTCTCTTCAGCAGCTTTTCTTTCAGTGTTTGAAACTGAAAAGAAGACAGCTGTTAAATTACAAGAGGCAGCAAGACAACATTTCTTAAACACAGTTAAAATAGAAAATAATATATTTGTAGTGAGTTTGCCTTGGATTGAAGATCATCTTTCACTTCCTGATAATTGACAACTTTCTAAGAAAAAACTACACAGAGTTGTAAAAAGACTTAAAGCTGAAGGACTGTTTGAATCGTTCGGAAAGGTGTTTGAAGAATGGTTAGAAGAAAGCATCATAGAAGAAGTGTCAAAAGATGAAATTGGTCACCCTGCACATTATTTACCACACCGTCTTGTTTAGAAGGAGAATAGTTCAACCACAATTCGACCCTTGTTCGATGCTTCGGCTAGAAAAAAAGGTGCCCCGGGTCTCAATGATTGCTTAGAGGGTGGGGTTAATCTAATTGAGTTGATACCAAATATCTTGCATCGTTTTCGTCTGGAGAAAATTGGTGTTATAGTTGATATTCGAAAGGCATTTCTATAGATTGATCTGTCACCGTCCGATGAAGACTATTTACGTTTCTTGTGGATTGGAGAGAATGGCCAGTTGAAATATTTTTGACACTGTCTTGTAGTGTTTGGTGTATTATGTAATCCCTTTTTGCTTGGAATTGTGATTCACTATTACTTGCAAAGTGTTTTGAACAGTAAAGATGTGATGTGTCCAGAGAATATGGTAAAATTATTTATGAGAAGTTTCTATGTAGATAGCTGTGTGGCGAATGTACCAAGCAAACAAGAATCGGGGCTCTTCATTAAAATTGCAACCAATGGTATGGCGGAACGAAGCTTTGACTTAAGAGGCTAGGAATGCACAAATTTTACCAATGAAATCACTCCCGATACAAATGTTTTGAAAATGTAATGGGATAAAGATGTAGATACGTTAGGTATTAATATGACTAGTTTGAAGTAGCTTTGTGTAGAAAAGGTGACAAACTGTACTTTCGGCAGCTCATCGCATTTTCGATCCGATTAGTGTGACTTGTCCTGTTGCATTGTTCCCTAAATTACTGTTCCGACCAGCCATTCATTGTGAATAGCTCTCTGGCGGCGAAATGTAAAACGAGTCAGTGTGCTGCGAGAGAGTACGGTCGCAGGAAGAGCGACTGGCGTTTTGCGAATGTTGAGAAATAAAAATGCAAAAACAGACATATGAAATTTATTGCGAGTGAAAGAAACAACGGTCAGTCGAAAGTATGTGTGTGTGTGAGCAATTACTATTACAGAAAACTTGGGAGCTGAAATTAAACTGGAAGGCAGATGTTGACTCTGTAACAAAGGATGAATTTCTGAAGTGGATGAGAGACATATTTCTTTTAGAAAAGGTGCGAATTCCTCGATTAGTGAAGAGAATGAGAAATATTCTTTGCATTTTTTTCAGTGATGCAAGCATGTATGCCAATGTGGCAGTAGCTTTCCTTCGAGTTGAAACGAGTGAACGTGTCAAAGTGCAGTTGCTATGTGCTAAATCTAGAGTATCCCCAACTGGAAAGAAAAAGACAACTATTGCTGGGCTAGAGTTGTTGTTAACCACAATCACTGCTCGTCTTGCCTCTTCTATTAACCGTGAGATCCCACATGAGGAAATTTATTTTTGGAGTGATTCGACGACAGTAATAACTTGGATTAAAAGAGAAGGTGCTTATGGTACCTTTGTCCAAAATCGAGTCTCCGAAATCGAGACTCTGACTTCGAAGGTAAACTGGAGACGTGCCTGGTTCGTTAAACCCTGTCGATCTCTCAAGAAGAGGCTGTTTTGTGAAGAAATTGATACAGTCTTAAAGGTATGAGGGCCCTGACTAGCTATACATAAATGTTGAGAAGTGGCCTTGTTCAGATTTTGTCCTTAAGTTCTCAAGGAACAGAAGAAAACTGTTGTTTCATCTTCAATTTCCTGTTTGGTTGCTCTGACCAAAAATGTAGAGGTAGTACAATCGAATTGGTACTATCGTTACTGTTCACAGTATGAGAAAATTGTACGTATGATCGGTTACAATTTGAGATTTTGAGAAATTGTAGAAAACCAAAAGAACAGAGAAAACATGGAAATCTAGATGCAGAGGAATTTGCAGAAGCAGAGAAAAGAGTAATAAAGATCAGATCACGAGAAACATTTTTTACACGTGTTCGCTACGACTTCCTTTAGTTACATGCATAGTGCCAATTCGATATAAAAATTCCTGCCAAACGAGCTGTAAATTGTTAGGGGCGATTGATTGTACAGCAGCATTGTTCAAGTTCAAATAAATTTGTGGGAAATGGTGGCGCATACAAGTAATTTTCTTTTATAACCTTCAAAGGAAGAAATTGCATGGGGCCACCATATCAGGAGACTTAGGTGGCTAGCTGTGTGTATCAGTGAGGTAGCTGTGTGTATCAGTGAGGTAGCTGTGTGTATCAGTGAGGTAGCTGTGTGAAAGTTTCTAAAGAACTTCCTTGAAATAGCTTCACAAAGATCATACGAGGGCCACCTGTTGTTAACAGTGTAAAACTTCTTCCTTTTTTCTTTATATTAATGTATTGCTTATAATTCTGTCATTTATTTTTGGAAAATGTGGAATTTTTAAATCGGATGATTCATTTTGAATTAACCTGTATAGTCAAAACCATGACAAAATATTAACGACCTGACTCCTTTTAGTAAGTATGGAAAATATTGATATCAATTAAAAAGTTCAAAATAAATACTACCACTATTTTTAAAATGAATATCTATATATATACACATGTATCAACGTGCGGAATTGGAGATATCATGTACATGTGTAAAGAATAAATAAAACGCTCGTCTCTCTGGGTTGAGCGTATCTGTTTGAAACAAGTCTACGTTTTAAGAGTGCGACATGGAGCGAAGTCATCGATTTTTTAAAAATATAGGTGTTAAAACGCATGGCTGTTTCGCAAAAAATAATAAATAAAAACCTTTTAAAAACAATATTTTTTTGATAAGTTTTACCTTCAATTTTTGGCTAAGTGGATGCTATTTTTTCTGTACAATATTTCACGGAAGAATAATCAAAAGTTAAATTGTAGTTGGTGAAAGCATTTGGTAGTTATAAGTGGATTACAATTATATCTCTTTTTTTAAAAAACAAATTTTAATTTAATTTTACAGTTAAATTAATTTAAAAGCTTTTTTTACTCTGAAGATAAAGGTGTTTAAAGAAATGAAGAAAGAAAGATCTAGCAGACCCGTCCACGCGTTGCTGTGGCTAAGTTGTACGTTGAATTATATTGTAGTAAACTATTCAATACAGTCAAATTATTATTTAGGAATAAAGACGAAAACGTTGTAGCCGATGTAAAAACCCACGGGCTTGAGATTTGAACCTGATGTCAAAATTTAGAGGCGTTTAATGAAAATTTTCGTGAAGTTAATATTAAGCATAAATCAACATAAAATTTTATATTTTATTCATCTCATATTCAAGTACAGTTTTTAATAAATGAGTAATTTACTAAGTTCTTAGTTGATAACATATAACAATTTTTAAATGGGGTAGGTAGCGTAGATTATTTATTATTTTTAATAATTATATTCATCATTTTGAATTATAAAACTATTCAATTTTAAATTAATTCAAAGTTAATCGGTGCACAATATTCTTGGTTAACCTGTCTCTTGCTAACACAAATAGATTCGGTGGTTTCCCGCACGTGAGCATGCGACTTATAATTGCCCAAGGGGAAAACATGGGTTTTCCAAGTCTAAACCGCCATTAGACATTGTTTGGCCTTGAGACTTATAGTCATGGCGAAAGATAAACGAATTGAAAACTGAAGCCTTTTGAAAGATTCTGACGGTATCATAGGAATGCGTGGCAACAGGACCACTTCTGTAAACTTTCCAGTCAAAATAGTTGCTTCAAGAATATTTCCGGTGATATTTTTGATGACCAAACGTGTACCATTGCATAATCGAGGGGGATTCAAATTACGCAGAAGAATATTAGGTGGACCAGTCTTCAAAAGAAGATTATGTGGTGGCATTCATGGCATATCCAGAGAATTTAAAAATTCAATTGGAAAATTTACACTTCCGTTTTCATCAACAGAGTCAATCGATTTAAAAGACACCAGATTACTTGGCAACAACTGTTGTATTTGGAAATTAATTATGTCAACATCAACATTTTTGGCTGCGGAAATAGCGCGATTTCTGAGCCAGCTATGATCAAAATGATTATTCTGTATGTCCGTGAAGATACTCTCAATTAATTCATATTTTGCCCGAACAACAGAGCAGAAATTGTCTGGAAATTTGATGCATTGCGTATTTGGTTGTAGTTCTATTCTACCGTTTCCAATATCTAGCAATTGTTCGAAAAACATTTCCTAGATATTGGAAGACATAGTATTCGGAAAACATTTGCTAGATTCCGATGGATCATTTTGCAATTGTACGCGCATGTTTATGGTCAGTCGCAGTGTTTCGACACTTCGCCATCAGAACGTTGTTTTAAACATGCGCCAATCTCTTCGACGAAAGTAGAGCGAGGAATGACTGGTAAGGTCCGTCTCCCCAGACAGTAGCAGGACAGTACCACCGAAAAGTTTATCGTTGTCATTCAAATCTTGCATAGTTCTATGCAATGCTTCGAGTGAATGTTTGCGAACCATTGTGCACTCATCCCAGATTATGATAGAACTTTTTCGCAACACTGCAGCTATTCCGCTATTCTTTTTAATGTTACATATTGCGTTTTGTTTGTTATAAATGTCTAATGGCAGCTTGAATGCTGAATGTGCCATTCGCCCGTCATCTAGCAAAGTGGCAGCAATGCCTGACGATGCAACAGCCAATGCGATTTTCTGTTGCGACCGTATCTTGGCAAGGATCAATGATATTGAAAATGTCTGACCGGTTCCACCTAGTGCGCCCAAGAAAAAAAAAGCCGCCTTATTCAGACTCAGCAATCAGCATAAACCAATTATAAATATTTCTTTGTTCAGCTGTAAGTAATGGCTCACTGTTCGCGATAATTGTAACTAAATTACCATGGTCATATTGTTTTTCTCGTTGTAAATCACTGTTTACTAAGTCGGTGGCCGGCGATAAGGTGATGGCATACCATTATGATTAATTGGTAAATTTGAAATTAAAATACATAAATCATCTCTCAACACTACCGCTTCATTATACATCTCTGGCTTGTGATCTATGTTTGGGCATTGGTTCGTTTGTCTAATTCGGTGCAATATGTCTTCAGTCCTATATTTCTTGTACTTTCCCCATAAAGTCAATGCTTGTGATGGACAACACGTCGTAAAAAAATTGCAAACAGTTGACGAATGTTATTCGGCTTTGATGTCAACGCCGCATCGGCAAGTGTCAAGTCCCAATGGTTGTCGTCTTCCAGCAATTGCAACTCGCGACATGGATCTTGATATGTATTGAATACTCGACCATTAACTGTTCGCGAAAATTCGAAAGACGTTAGTCCGGGAACATTAGCCATCAACAACCGTAAATAGAAGTATTCACGCTGTTTTGTATGCAATGTGTAAAGTCGTCCTCATGACTTTAATTGGAGTCTGAAACTGAAGGATGTGTTTTTACTTTTTCCGTGTTTCCCATTTTTTACCTGATTTGCTCCATGTATTATAATGTGGAACATTAGTGTATAGTAATGTTTTTGAGAATTGGCTGAAAACATAAGGTTTCTGACACAATGTAAAAAATTTAGTTAGTGTCGTTTTTGGAGGCTCAAGTGCTTTTTGGAGAACATTTTCTTCAGTGAAGTACACAAGTTGGCCGTTTTCAAGATGTATTGCTAGATGCAGGACAGAAGGATCTCTTTCGTGTATAGGAAAACTAAGAATATGCCAGATAGATTCGTTCCTGCTGGTGTATCTACCCATTTAGTATCGTGTTATTTGTCCTTTTTATTTATGTTTTGTACTTCAAATACGGCCAAATCCCTGTCTTTATTAATATATTTACAAATGCAAATAAATTTTACAGAACTGCGAAGTTCGACATTAATATGAATCATATACGTTTTTGAAAGCAATGGTGAGTACGGTACTACCCACTGATTGTCAATTTCAAATTGATTTGTGGAATTTGACCGTCTCATTGTGAATGTGCGGCCGCCACTTTCAGCATTTCTGCGGCTATACAACGGATAACTGTCAATATCTGTGATGGTATCATTCGTACACTGCTTTGGGAAACACTTCTTACATTTTCCATGCATGGCGATGTCATGTTAAAAGCACCGCACGGTCCATGGCTCAACAACATCAAACAATTGATGGGTCCGGAGTTTCCACTGAAATTATTTGATCAATTTCTTCTGGGTGGACTTTAACTTCAAGCCAAATTAAAATGTAGGCATGAGACAAACTTCGCTTTTGCCATTCAATTGAATACAGCGAGCAACGTGTGTTGCCGAAACACGAATGTTTAACTATGAAATTAGTCAAGGATTTCAATTTCTGTTTAAACACTCGTACAATTATATCATGACGATATATCGACTGTTGTCCTTGTAATAATAAAGTTTTTTTTCCTCCCATTTAGGATTACATTTAAATGTAAAAAACAAATCTGGACGACCGTAATTACGTACGTCTTGTATGTAATCCTGCATGTTCCAGGGACTGCCGATGTAGCTTGAAGGTAAAATGAATGCACTGCTGATGTCATTGGAGTTTAAATTTCCATCGATGTTTCCGACAATAGCATCTCGTAAGTGGATGTATTTTTCCGATCGTAATTTAGCCTGGTTGTATCAAATAAATTTTAAACGTTCACTCTCAATCTTAACATATATATCCACAACATAATGATAGAATAGCTGACGATATCGAAGGATATAGTTGCCCTGATTATGTCTAATCATCAATCGGTGTGAGTAGTAGTTCATTGAACAAACTTTCTTATCTGTTTTATTATCTGAAAAAAATAAAGAATTAAATAGTAAAGAAATTAAAATTAATATAAAATGAAATTAAATAGTTAATTGTCAATTTTGCCAGTACTTGGATCACACTGTTTGATGTTAAGGTGATATTCATCCTGTCCTTGCCAAAATATCAGTGGATATTGGGGTGCATCATATGAACGATGTGGAATCGAAACCTTACTGACAGTGCTGTCCTGGCGTGTAATTTTAATAGCTCTATTGCCAACTGAATCATCGACCATAATAACAGCAACTTCATGAACGGTTGGTTCGTTGAATCTGCCAATATGTTCTCCTGTTGGTACTTTGTCGACTTTGAAGACGATTTGATAGTTGTCATTTTTCAATTCTGGTGACATTCTTTTAAACAACTGAATTAGTTGATTCCGATTTACCAAATAATTTTCCTACATTACTACAATTGCTCTCTCTGCTCGTTCAATGAAATTACACTGGCACCGAGTAGTCACGCATTCTTCACATCTGCCCATAAAATAAATTTGGCGAAACTTCGGAATATCTGTAGGCATCGGCATCAACGACCCAATCTTTGGTACACCTGGCCTTGTATTTTGAATGTAGTTTCAAAATTACGTCCATCGGATGCGCTTTCTTCGTGTATTTCTCTTATGTTTTTCTGTTCAACTTTTAACAGATTTCAGAGCCTTTTATGGTTTTCTGTCTAATTTTTTTAACTTTCTTCTAAAAAGAAATGCGCTACAAACTGCCGTGACTTCAAATAATGACAGAACTTGGCAGATAATTGAACTTTTAGTTGAAATCAGAATTGGGTGGCAAGAATTTATTGTTGAAGAAAAAAAGAATCCATTACTGTATTTTTATGTTGTATTGTCTTGAGTCACATTTTTTTCTGCCGCTTTAGCGTCATCTGTTTTCAGACCCTGTTTATGTAAATTAGCGAATTCTTTAAATGGAAATAAAGTATATATGATACATTTTTCAAAATTCTAACAGAAACAAATTGCTTTATTTATTCTAAAGATAATTTAATGGAATAAATTTCAAATTGAAATTTTACAAAGCATTTTATTACAATTATATTTTTAAAGATTTTTTTCCGTTATTTTTTAAATGTAATTTCATTTAGTTTTTGAAATGTTGAATGAATAAGTTATTGTACACATTTATGTTTCAACACAAGATTTCTAATTTCGGAGCTCTTTAAAAAATATTACTTGCTACTCATAATATTTTACACTTTTAAGACAGAGAATAAGCTGATGAATACGAGAGAGATTTTTAAACGAAGTTTCATGCAATACCTTCGTAAAAAAAGTTAACGATGCAAGTCAATATTTGTAAGTGTCCCTTAAGAGGTCCATCATGAGGACTCTACTACAGATGGCGCCCTAGGAACATATCGACTGGCATCTAGAGCTCGGAGCGCTCTTCTAATCCAAATCTTCAGAATAATAGGTTTCTTTGAAAAATAGAGTTTTCATTCTATGAAGTTGAATCTAGAAAAGATGGAGAAAAAATTTTGAAAAAATTGGTGCAAAAGATCGTTGATTAAATGCACAAAAGATTAATTTAAGCACCAGTATCAGTAGTGACACCTAGTAGAAGCAAAAGTCTTCACATGGTAAATAAAAATGTAGAACGCTTTACGATTTTGAGTGTCATTCTTGCGCAAGGGCCATGCTAATATTCTCTATATCGTTCCAATTTTAGTATAAGTACTGCCGAAGCCAGTAAATTGTTTGAATCTTCCGAGTTTCGGACTCTTTTGTATACACCGAAGCAACTTATTGTACAGCATTTCGACTGGAGATTTGAGGTCGCGAGATCTAAGAGCTCCAACATCTAAGCAACCTATTCAGTTGTAACAATATATCAACTGAGAGTGTGTGCTCACCTTTTTATTGACGCTGCTTATTGAGTTATAGCGATTACATAAAGCATTAAATTAAAATTTCATGACTCTAGTCTAGTCAAGTAGAGTGTAATAGTTTTTCCACAGCAAAAAATTGGTTTTAATGAATGTCTTTGACATCACAGAATGCTGATAACAACCCAGTTTGAATAATTTTTGTACATATTTCAGGAATTCTATTTCCTCGTTTGGGCGAGCGAGTTGACAGTGTATTCCTTTCAAAATAGTATTATATATATATGAAACCAAAAAAATTATTATTTGCCATTATTATAATTGCGGCTTTGAGTCACGGCGATAATCTGGAATGGATTACCGTCGGTATACATCATTGCACAGTATTAACGTTTATCTTATATGAAGTAACGCAGTAACTTTTTTTAAAGTAAAGAGAAAACGATATTTATCAGACAAACATTTAACTTGCGCAAAATTAAAATTGTCTAATTTCTTTCTTTCTTAAAAAAACATTGGTTTTTTGGTGCAACTATATATATATATATATATGTGTGTGTTGTGTGTGTGTGTAGATAAAGCAATGAATTTATCATTAAAACACAAAGAGAACAATTAAATCCAAAATCAACACACAAAACACATTTAGAATTAAGTAAAAAGATGAAATTAAATCAAATGATTAAAGATTAATAAAATTTGAATCAAATTTGATATAAAAGATGAATAAAAATTTGAATCAATTTGAAACTAAAGAATAGTTTGAATCCTCAACAAACAAAACACATTCAGAGGATCAATGTAGGTTAAACTAGTTCTGTGGTACCAACCCTCCCAAGCATCTTGTTGAAAATGGATTACCCAAAATTAATTTGTAATAAAGAAAAGAAACAACAATAACAAAGAAGAAAAATTGAATGAGATATTCTCACACAATTATTTTAAAAACAATGTTTTCCAAACTAATAAAATATATTCTTCACTTAAAACTTCCAATTAAAATTTTTAATGATAAGCCATCTATTAAATTATGCAAATAAAAAAATGACTATCCAATTAAAAATTATCCATCAAAAATATCCAATTAAAATTAACCAATTAAAAATTTAAGCAACATTAAAACATTATAATTAAATGTTTCCAGTAAAAGATTTAAAACTTTAAAAACTACATACCAGAAATCATGTTTTTCATGAAAAATAATTCAAATTTCACAATTGTAAAGGCAAAAATTCAAATCTTTGACAAGTGATCATGAACCTCAGTGCAATAGGCTAAGGAACTTTTTTAAATGATGATGTCCACCACCATACACTGTTGCCAAATAAAATTTGGAGGTCAATAGTAATTAACTAATTTGAGTGTTAAAATTTTTAATATAGAATAATTAATAAAAATCTACCAATAAACCAATCAGGACGAGAAATCACATTAAATGATACATAAATAGGAATTTTATTTGTTAAAATTATTTGAAATTCAATTGAGTGAAATATGTGTGTGTAAATGTGCAATAATACAAAAATGTTTCAAAATATCTTCACAATTAGACCAATAACTAGTTGTCTTTGTGATCTTAATGTTGTGTGGTGGATTTGGAAGGATTTGACTAAGGAGCTTTTTTAAAACGTTTTTCTGAATTTCACATGGTGTGTGTGTGTGAGTGTGTGTGTCATCAAATTTTCGATCGTTAATTTAACCAACTTCCCATCAAGCTAGAGCTCTGAAACTTTTTAATCGTTCTTACTCGCCTAACAATGCAATATTTAGACATTTGCGACAAGTTTTAACTAATATTTACTTTAATAATGCAATTTATTTCAACCACTTGGCGCGATTTCAAAAATTGGCACCAAACTTGGCGATTTTTTGGCTGAACTTTGTCCGTAAAACGGAACAGGGTAGCCACATTTGGCAAAATACCGCCAAATAATTCTTGTCGCCAAGGGTGGTTGGGTTAAACTGCATTCCAACCATTTAATTTACCGGATGAATTAATTAATTTTAGTTAGTTTTAACGTTTTTATGTATTTCACTTGGTGTGTGTTTGTCTTTGTGTGTATCAGTGTGTCATCAAATTTTCTATCGTTAATTTAACCAACTTGCCATCAAGCTAGAGTTCTGAAATTTTAGGAACCGTTCTTACCCGCCTAACAATGCAATATTTAGATATTTGTGACCAGTTTTAACTAATATTTCAATAATTTTTGTAATAAACTTTGCCACCATATAAAAACGTTGGTTTTTATCTCGAATTATTAAATGATGATGTCCACCACCACGCACTGTTGCCAGATAAAATTTGGAAGTCAATAGTACTTAACTAATTTGAAATGGAGTTTAAAGTGAGAAATAGCTGTTTAAATAAAAAATTATCTTCTTCATACTGAGAAACTTCTTCATACTTTGTTCTGATGAAATGGTTTCAACTTCTGAGAGGATTATTGGATTGACTAGATCAACTGGCTCGTGTAACCGGCTCTCTCCGTACTTTTAACTAAAACAGCTCAAAATTACATCGAAGCAGCTCTTTTCAGAGCTATTCGGCGAAGATATTCTATTTTCCCGACCCTCACCCTAACCGACCCGGCACCTGAAACTGGAACAATGGAACTAAATATGGATTTATCTTCTCCATCTTCATCCCGTTCTCAATCTCCTATTGGAGATGTAAATCGGGAGTCATGCGAGACACTACAGG
This sequence comes from Nephila pilipes, assembly GCA_019974015.1. NCBI lineage: Eukaryota > Metazoa > Arthropoda > Arachnida > Araneae > Nephilidae > Nephila > Nephila pilipes. The sequence goes on along the minus strand of BMAW01097714.1, from coordinate 9,940 downwards.
CATTACAAAGACGGATTCGAAAACTCGTCCACTACCGAGACGAAGTAAATATGCTTATCCAGTCCAACCGAAGGAATCCTAACCATGACGAATCTGACGAGCAGTTCCGCTCCTATCTCCTACTCCACTCCAAGGCCCAGGATGATCTGACAACAGCGGAGGGTGAGTATTCATCACTTCCTACTTGTTCTGTCCCTGGCTGTCACATTCACACCACTCTACCTACCACACCAACTAAAAACTTAAATTTAAAAAGGAAAGACGAAGACGGCTTCGTCACTCCCCCAAATCGAAAAACAGCTAAAAGACAAATAATCACCGAATCTACTAGAATTACAACCACCCAGAACAAATTCCAAAATTTAAAAATCCAAGAATCAGATAACACACAAACAAACGAGGTCGTCCTCCCACCCAAGGAACGACTCCCTCCACCAATAATGTTAAAAATTAACAACTACAAGCACCAACTTCAGGCCATACACTTTGTTATCCCCGATCTTCGCACAAAGCTCTCAGGGGAATATATCAAATTATATGTAAACACCCCTGACGAATATAGAAACTTAGTCCAATACTTGTCCACCAGAGCCGAGTACGAATACTACGTTATTCGCCCGGTACAACAAAGACCTGTGAAGGCCGTAATTAAAGGACTTCCACGGGAAACAGATCCAGAAGATATTAAAGAAGAACTACTGGAATTAGGTTTCAACCCCATCCGTGTAGTACAACTTACAAACAGGAGAACCAAGTTTCCGCTTCCGGTCTATCTTGCTACTCTACCGAGAACACAAGCCGAGAAAATATTTGAAATCTCCAAACTGTGTTACATGAACATCAAAATTGAGGGTTACAGAGGTAGCGGTAAAGTTACACAATGTTATCGGTGTAACTTTTTTCACCACTCGGCAGAAAACTGTCACATAAACCCAAGAGGCCTGAAATGCGCAGAACCTCATCTCACCAGAGACTGCCCAATAAAAGAAAGAATATTAAACCCCGAGTGCATTAATTGCGACCATCAGGGACACCTCGCCTCATATGGAGGCTGCGAAAAATTCCCAAAACCTCCGAAAAAGCAAAACATAATCGCCAAAGGACAAAACTTGATCAAAGAAAACTTCACTTTTGCTAACGCCGTTTCCAAAAAACAGATGGCGCCACAGGAACCAGAAACAAACCCACCACAACAACAAGAAAAACTTACCACCAGCTCAAACAAAAACAATAGAACCAAAGCAATAAACCTTGTAAACAAGCATATGCAACAAAAGAACAAAAAGCAACAAATAGAAGAAGAAGAGGAAACACCTGACTTATTTCAAGCCATAGAGATGTTCCAAACTCTAACAGAAATATTCAAACAACTCCCAGGACTTCTCAAGAACATTTCCAAAATTAAAGCAGCAAAAGGCAAGACAAACAAAACCTATGCTTTAATAGAAGCTCTGTTGGACAATGATGACTAATTCTATAAACCAATTAACAATAGCTGCACAGAACAATAGATACAAATTTTTCGGCTTAAGCCTTTGCTCATGGAACGCGAACGGTTTAAAATCTCGTATTGTTGAGCTACGAGATTTTGTACAGAAGCATTCCCCCGACTTAATAATGATACAAGAAACACACCTGAGACCACGAAACACTGTACACCTCCCAAACTACACTGCCTACAGAGACGATAGGCACACGCAAGAAATTGCATCAGGAGGCACCATGATTTACATTAAAAACTCCCTTGCACATCACCGCCTAACTACCCCACCACTCCAACACATAGAAGCAACCATAGTTATTCTCACCCCACCTAACCACTCAGCTGTCACCCTCGTCTCCACATACATACCCCCGTCATCACACTACTCCAATTTCACACAAGATCTTGACACCATCTTTAACTTAAATAACAATTGTGTCATTATAGGTGATTTCAATGCGAAACACCAAACATGGAACGCAAACACTAACACACCTAGAGGGGTTAACTTATATAATTATATTAATCAACACGACATTACACTAGCATACCCACCCACACCCACAAGATACGGTCACAACTCAGCCACCACCATAGATTTTGCACTCATAAAAAATTTTAATTACAAGCACACCCTCACCTCCATACCAGAACTTTCATCAGACCATAACCCAATAATTCTTGAATTTAATTTTACCCTTACACATCACATCAACAAAAGAGCCATCACGACAAATTGGAAACTCTTTCAACAAGAAATTAACAATAACATAAACATAATTAACTACTCTAACGTCAACAATAGCACACAACTTGAACAAAAAATTAATGACCTCACAAAATGCATTAATAATGCACAACAAAAAGCCTCCACACCAATCACAACAAAAAACGAAAGATACACACCACCCAACATTAAACAACTCATTAAACTACGAAACAAAACCAAAAAATTATTTCAAAGAACACTTGACCCCAACATTAAAACACAAGTTAACAGAATTCAAAACCAAATCAAAAAAGAAATACATAAATTCACTCAAAATAGCTGGACTCAGACCTTGCAAACACTTAACATACATGACAAATCCATATGGAAAATTACTAAATCCTTCAAAAACAAAAGAAGTCACATCCCCCCACTAATAAACAACAATAATACTGCTGAATCAGACATTGAAAAATCTAACCTCCTAGCACACTCACTCACACACAACTTCACAGAAAACAAACGCCCTACAAATTACATAACTGAAATTGATCAAAAAGTACACACTACCCTACAAAACTTTTTTAACAACCCTCCACCTCACCCACACATTGAAACTGTTTGGCCAAATGAAATTACTACCTACATTAAAAACATTGCAATAAATAAAGCCCCTGGTAAAGACAATATCACAAATAAAATGCTCAAAAAATTTTCCACCTAAACTAATTTTCCTCCTAACATATTTAATTAATATAATACTTAAACTACAACACTTTCCTAAAAACTGGAAAACCTCAATAATCTTTCCTATCCTTAAACCGGAGGAAAATCCCCGCCTACCTGATAGCTATCGACCAATAGCATTGCTCTCTTCCTTAAGCAAACTTACAGAATCTGTCATACTGAAAAGAATCAACAACCATATTGACGCTTCCGATATTTGTAACCCTAACCAATACGGCTTCACAAAAAATCTCTCTACCTCCCATCCTCTAATCAAACTAACAGAGCATATCTCATCCGGACTTGAACGTAGCAAATCAACAGGCGCTGTCTTTCTAGACATTCAAAATGCCTTCGACAGCGTCTGGATAGAAGGTCTCACCTACAAACTTATAAACTACAACTTCCCTACACCACTTATAAAATTAATTTTTTCATATCTCACAAACAGAAACTTTCAAGTTAAAATCAATAACACACTTTCACAAACTCACTTCACAAAATATGGAGTAGTTCAAGGATCTCTTATCGGCCCAATTTTATACAACTTATACTTAAATGACATACCACAATATACCTTAACCATATTAAACATGTATGCCGATGACACAGCCATACTGGCGAAATACAAAAACACAAAAACAGTAACATTCGCACTTAACAAACACCTAAAAATACTTGAAAACTATTATAACGACTGGAAAATCAAGATTAATGTCGAGAAATCGGCAGCAATCTTATTTTCCAGAAAAAGAATTATTAACACCGCACCCCCAACCTTCTACAATACACAAATACCGTGGTCTCAACAAACAAAATACCTCGGAGTAATACTAGACAAAAAACTTACATGGAAACCACACATTAACTACTCGCGTGAAAAATTCCGGAAAGCAAAATGCAGTATTTCCCCCTAATCTGCCGGGATTCTAAAATGACTACTAAAAACAAATTGCTTCTGTACACAGCCGTTCTCAGACCAATTATCACTTATGCATGTCCAATTTGGGCGTATGCGGCAAAAAGTAATATTAATCTACTCGAAAAAACACAAAGCTCAACTCTCCGATTAATTACTAAATCTAGATGGTACATCAGAAATAATGAAATCCTAAAAGCTACTAAAATCCCCACATTTAGAAAACATATCCAAAAAACTGCCAAAAATTTTTTCTCCACTCTAAACCTCTCCAATAACATCAACATGATTAATCTTGAAAATTACACCCCAAGAGAAAACATTAAACGACCCAGAATAGTACTCCTTGATTCTTACAACCCTCCTTAATTTTCTCACATATTATATTCTCTATAATTTAATTTAAACAAAAAAATTTTATACACTCGTAACTTAATAACTTCATTCACAAGCCGTATACTTAGTACTTGCAGATATCGAAACATTTAATGAACTTAGCAATGATCACAATCCCGTAATCATTGACCTTTTATTAAATAACTCCCTCCCTCCCATTCTCAGAACAATGAAAACAACCAATTGGGTAAAGTTTCAAGACAAAATCTTTCACAACATGGATGGTAACCCAGATATAAATTTACATGAAATTGATCATGCAATACAAAACTTCAACAGCATTATCACACAAGCTATTAACGAATCTAGTGTGACAAAAACCATCAGCACCCCCCACCTTAGACTCCCACCTAATATCCGAGAGCTAATAAAGATTAAAAATAGATTTAGAACTCGATACCAATCTACCAGGGACCCCACTTATAAGAGAGAAATGAATGCCCTACAAAGGCAAATCAAGCATCTGATAAAAGAGCATAAAAACAAAACCTGGAAGAATTTACTCAATCAACTAAATCCAGAAGATAATTCACTCTACAATATGCAACGAAAAATAGCAAGAAAACCCATCACCATTCCTCCCCTCAGCAGCCCCAATTAAAATTGTTTATTCCGACAGGGAAAAAGCTGAGGTTTTCAAAGATTTGCTTGAAGACACTTTCCAAGAAAATATTGAGCCATACGACGATGACAATATCGACCGGGTTGAAAATACGGTCAGAAATTATCTGGCAAACCAAAATATGCACTCTCCTCCACCTCTTACCAGTCCCACTGAAATAATTAATATTATAAAAAAGCTTCCAAAAAAAAAGGCATCTGGTCCAGATAACATACCCAACTATGCTCTCAAACTGCTACCGCTAAATGCAATTACGCATTTAACGAAAATCCTTAACAAATGCTTAATCACAAACCACTTCCCCTCTTATTGGAAGACTGCAAGTGTGATAATGCTCCCCAAGCCAAACCAAAATCATAAATTCCCGCAGAGTTACAGACCAATTAGTCTGCTCTGCAACACTGCTAAGATTTTCGAAAGAATTCTCCTAAATCGTATTAAAAATCATATCTCCATCACTATCTGTATACCCCCTGAGCAATGTGGGTTCAGAGAAGGTCACTCCACTTCACACCAACTCATCAGAGTCACAAATATTATCAACGAAGGGTTTGTCCTCAAACGTCATACCATTGGGATCTTCTTAGATGTAAGAAGGGCCTTTGACAAAATGTGGCATGATGGCCTGATTTATAAATTAATTAAATTAAATTTTCCTAATTACCTCATTAAAATTATCAATTGTTTCTTAAAAAATAGATCATTTAACGTTCGAATTAACAAAACTCACTCCAGCCCTGGCCAAATTCATGCGGGCACCCCTCAAGGCGGGGTCCTCTCGCCCCATTTGTACAATTTGTACACGCATGACTTTCCACACCACGCCAGTGTTAGCACTTGCCTCTTTGCGGATGATTCCGCGGTGCTGGCCCAGGGCTACAACATCAGTTACACCATAAAAACCATGCAAAACTATCTGGACTCCTTAGAGAACTGGCTAACCCTTTGGAGAATTGCAATTAATGTGGAAAAATCGCAAGCCATCCTTTTTCAAAAAGGAAGAAAAAATCCCCCAAACAACTTAATCCTTTTCGACGAAGATATCAACTGGGTATTAATGGTTAAATATCTGGGCCTGCATCTCGACCAAAAATTAACTTATGCTAAACACATTAAATTTCTCAAGGATAAATTTTGGAATAAAATTCCTCTCTGCATCTCATTGATTGGCAGATATTCCTCCCTTTCACTTAAAAACAAAGTTCTTCTCTATAAGCAGGTTTTGCGCCCAGTTATTACCTACGCCTCCACTATTTGGGGAGCGGCAGCCCCAACCCACCTAAAAAATATTCAAATAATCCAAAACAAAATCTTACGTATTATTACGAACGCTCCATGGTACGTTAGAAACTCTGTTATCCATAATGACTTGCAAATAGAGCCAATAGAAAACTTCATTACTAAGCTTTCTAGAAATATTTTTCACTCAATTGAAAATCACGCCAACCCCTTAATCAGAGCCCAAACCATCTTCACTGATATCAACAACAAACAAAACTTTGCATATAAGACAACAAAATGGAGACAGCCTCTAAAGCCCCCTTAGTTCCTTTCCTTTTGCATATCAATCCGTTCTTCTGACATCAAATCCTTTATATGTTAAAAAAAAATTGCACTTACTCCCTCTCTGACTGAGGGAGAATCACAGGATTGATTGCAGCTTGCTGTATTCACTCCTGCTGGTCACACCCTTATTTTAAACTTTTTTTTTTTTCCTTTGCCTTGTCACTCCACCTCTAAGGTGAATTTTCTAATTGTTCATTTAAACAAGATTATTTTATACGGAGCAGAAGCGTGTAAACTCGCTGGCGCTCGTTTACATCTAATTTTAGTAGTACAAGCCGTATACGCCCCACAACATAAACACACCCCTAATTCAAACACATCAGCCAAGGGCAGCCAATAGGAAAGCTCCCCTCCATACCACAGCAACCAATAGGAAACCAAGATATCAGCGCCACCCCTGACCGAAACCTGTACGTCCAAACTGCTAATCTTACCAGACATCAGAGACAACCAATCAGAGCACAGCTACTGATCCCATCAAGCAGAATGTTTTAATCTTCAACTTTTAAGCCAAGTCTTGCTATTATAATACCGACCCGAGCTTAAGGGCCGCTCCGCGGCCTATGTGCTCGAAATACTTCCCAGCGTTCCCAGCGTAACTAATTTGAGTGTAAAAAGTTTCAATATAGAATATTTAATAAAAATATTTAAAAAAATATCATATACATATATGACATTTACAACTATTTCTAGTTTTAATTTAAATCAGATCACCGAATTTTTTACAACAAAAAACGCAAATTGGCTTCTCTTACCTTGAAGACTATAACCCAGTGATAGAGTACGAGGAGAAAAATTTTAGAAAGAAATTTGTCTTTCTTCTTAAATAAAAAAAAAAAAAATCCTTGAAAATAAAAATAAAAAAAAAAAGCTGTAAAATATCTTTTTAATAAATTTTACCGCGATAAACAATAGATCTCTGATATTAAGTTCTTACTGTCAAAAAGTTAGCCGACGGCAGTTGTAGGTTAAGATTCATTCTTTTTTGTCTTTTTTATTATCGAAGTCCCTTGCGGGTTTATGTTTTAGCCTTACTCCATGCAATTCCAAAGTATCGATTGCCGCAACAATTGCGGTCTCGATTGCCGCAGACATGCGGACTGCACACCTATAACACTACCATCAGCCAACGTAAATGTAAGAAAATTTATAAATTTTTATAGTAATATAAACTGCAAATGAATAAAAGTGGTGTTGAGCATTTCAATACATTATTGATAAATGTAAACATTTTCTATTTTTGATTTATTTATAGGAATTATTACACACAAATTCACACAAACATTATTACAAATGAACCTTTCCTGGTGCTTTTTAAAATCAGCTTTTAATTTTTCCTCAATCTATCAATTTTCATATTTCTTTTACATATTATTTTTATTTATCTATCTATAGATATTTCTTTCAAACCTCGAAAATATTTCATCTTCAGAATAAGATGCAACCGTTTTTGGTAAAACCGGAGTTGGATAGGGCCCCTTGGCGATTTTTTTTGAAATCGCGCCAAAATGGCGCCAAAGCGCGAAGTTAGAAAATCGTTTGAAGAAGGAAACGGTAAAAAACATGGCTTCCGTGGGGGGAGATTTTTTTTTGGAAGAAAAAGGGTGGAATGAGGAGGAAAGAAGTTCCGTAAGGGGGGAATCGGAAAGGAAGGTGAATGAACCCTAACTTTTTTTTTCTCCTGAAGAAAAGGATGCGGAAAGCGGGTGTTTCAAACCCGGAGCTTCCGAAAAAGAGAAAAAAAGATGGCGTCGTGCCTGGAAGGCAAATGTACCAAAATAACACCAAGGCGGGTATTTCAAATTAGAAGCGAGAAAAAATGGCGTCGTGCCCGAAAGGCAAATTCTGAAGTAAGCAGGCGTATTCATTGGGGAAAAAAAATGCGGAAATCGTCGTGTCTAGAGGACAAAACAACGCATTTAGAATTTCAGTTACAAGGAATAAGAGTAAAAATACATAACATAAAGAAAGAGGAAAAACCGAGAAAACGAGTGGATAAAATTTACTGACCTTATTCAGAAGATAAATCTGCACCCACGAGCATGAAAACAGTAGTCGATTCTCTAATATTCAACGAACTGCTTGAAAAACGTTATCAGAAATTCTATTCCTTTCTGAACGCTAATTTTCTCCCTTTCGGAAAAACTAATCAAAACGATCCATTTTCGTCGGACGAAAGTCTGCAAACCACGTTCACCATTCCAATCGTAATCGGATTAAACAACAACTTTTAAATATCTAAATCTACTCAAACGCAGATTTTCTACCCTTTCGGAGGAACAAAATGGTACAAAACGATCCAATTTCAAGGCTTCCAATGGACGCTGTTCAGCCGATCACTCCTGAAGAAAACCAATTTTATGGGAAAAAAACAGTTTCCAAAAGGAACCCATGGGAAATTCAATTGCAGATTTTCTTTTACCATCCGGAAAAAAAACATTTTAAACGTTTCACTGGCCGTCAACATTTTGAATGTTCAACGGATTTTCAAAAATCGCGGTACCTCTGCGATCAACAACGTTTGTATCCAATCAAGCGTAAAAAGGGAAAAACAAAGCGTCGAACCCCCTTTTTATAGATTCAGTAGGGTTACCAGAAAAAAATTGTATGGTAACCATATTTAGCGATTTATCGCCCAAAAAAAAGTTAAAGCGCGCCAGGCCCTATCAAACTCCGGTTCAACCAAAAGGGTAAGTTTTTTTTTAAGAGAAATCGTTATCGTTAATAAGTGCGTTTGAGAGAAAATTGCCTTTAACTTCTGCCGCATAAGTTAAATGTAATATCTGTCTGCTTTTTTTTTTTTCTATGAGATAAATCCTACTATTTAAGACGCTAATGTCCATGATATTTCTTGTCTTAAAACAATAGAATACTAAAATTTCTGAAAGTAACTATACGAACAATTCTTTCAAATAATAATCAATATGTCAATGCGAAATTCACATGATTTAAAGAGTTTTAAAGACTATCTAGAACACGAGAGGCGCAGTAATCGTATGAGGCGTATATTTTGCCAATATAATTATAATTGCAGTTTAGAAACTGTAGCAGAAAGTGTATGTGTGTTTTTAAATAATGGCTTTGGGAGAAAATATCACTGTACAGAGAATTGGAAATTTGATTCTAACTTGTTTCAAAATTCTGTTTTGGTTTGTATTTTACCTTTAATCTATGACAATAATACGGTCACTATCTTTAATGATAACACTAAAGTACACTAACTATGCTTTTAAATAACATTTTTCAAGACGCAAGAGTAGTAGTTCTTAATCCGCGATAAATCATATAAAAACGTCTTTTAATTATTTAAATTTCAATGAACGTAAAAGGAATTTTAAAAAATGCATCTTTCTAATTTAGATTATAATCAAATGTGAAGTGTAGCCGCTGTTATGTAGAAGTAAACCTAAAATTTACTCTGATAAAAACTCAATTTCAATCAGTATACGCAATCTTTCGATTTTATGATATTCTTTTACGATATGCTGAAAAATACATTCACCTTGTAATTAATTGCAT
>BMAW01097710.1:0-17948 GCA_019974015.1 Nephila pilipes | reverse complement strand
TATATATATATATATATATATATATATATATATATATATACAAATCGCATTTCTTTAATTAGAATTGATATATATATATACATCCAACTCCTTTTACACCTTCTCTTTTACACGATTTTGAAACAAAATGCTTTAACAATATAATTTTAACACGAATTTTTTGTTCTAGCAGGAATCCCCCCCCTCTCCAAATTTTTTTTAAATTCTAACTTTGCATAAACCGGCAGTCTTCTGATTATACAGTCAAACATATGTGTGATTTACTTGGTCTACTTCATAGTTTTTTACTTTATATTCGGGAGTTACTGGTAAAACCCGAATTTCATAAACATTTTTTATTTCGTTGTACATCAACTTGAACACAGCATTTCGGTTTCCAATCAAACTGGAAATTTACCACGTCACTACAACTAAACTATATAGATTTATTCGCTTAAATAAAAATAATTAATCTATTTAATATGTTATTAACTTGAAATCAAACCTTGAAATCACAATTTCGGTCATGTGTGATATTTTTTTTACAAATATCTATGAATTTTTTTTCATTTGGATAATTCAAGTCCTTAATGACGAAGTCGAGTAAGTGAGTGAGTGACAGTCGATTTTAATGGCGCAAGAGCCAAAGCAGGCTATGCTGCGCCAAACATTTGTTAAAATCGATTAACATTTAACGGCATTAAAAGAACAAGACCAACACAAGAAACACTCAAAAGATAAAATGTTAAAAATCAAATGTGGTGTAAAAGGCCAATATGACGTAAAAAGGCAAATAAATTATGGTGGGGGGTTTCCCCCACCAAGTCAGAGAGATTTAAAACAGATGAATGAAAAAAAGTCCGGCGATGATGATCAAACACCGGACAGTCAATTAAAATGTGATGAATAGAGTAAGGGACATGACAGGAAGGACACTCGGGAGCATCTTCTCCAAACAAAAGATGTTTGCGAGTAAAACGAGTATGTCCAATGCGAAGACGAGTCAATCTGACATCGGCTCTTCGCACTGGAAATACAGGCCATTCTCCAATAATCGGCTTCACCGAGTGTAATTTGTTATTTATCTGAAGACTCCAAGATTCCTGCCATGTCTGATGAATGAGCATTAAAATATGACGTCGAATGTCCTCAAATGGGACTGCGAGCTGCAGAGGATTCGTTGCCGAACGTGCAGCCGAGTCCGCTTGTTCATTTCCTAAAATACCTACATGACTAGGTATACAGCAGAATTTTATGTCATAACCCCTGCTATAAAGCTGACAAATAATGCCGGCAATTTCAACCACGATAGGATGACTTCTATCGTCTAGATGTACCAATGTTTCCAGGATGCTCCTGCTGTCAGTATATACAACGAACTTTCGAGAACTGGATGTCTCGACTAATTTCAGGGCACAGTAGATGGCGATTGCTCCGGCAGTGTAGACACTGCAGGAAGAGTCGAGCCGGTAACTGTGCCTGATGTCGTTCGAAACGACACCACAGCCGACGTATCCAGTTCCTTTCGATCCATCCGTGTATATAGGAATATAATCCTCATACTGACAGCGATGGAAGGCAAAGATTCTCTGGAGAACAATGGGACATGTGTTGGATTTGCTGAATAAAGCAAAAGGGTTATGGAAAGTAAACCTTGGAACATTCCAGGGTGGAAATTTGATAAAATTTCTTTGTTGAATACCCAAGTCATGTAGGCTGAGATCCTCGAAGAAGTCTTTCACCCTTTCAGAAAAAGGACGGATGAAAGAAGGTCGAGCACTGTACAATCTCCTTAAAGACGGGCTGGTAGTGATATTCTGTAATGGGTGAGATGGGAGAGATGACATTTTGAAATGATAATAGAGCGACAGTTTCAGGCGCCGCGAAGCCAAAGGTAGCTGGTTACAAATAACATAGAGACTCTGCACAGGTGACGTTCGGAACGCACCACAGCAGATTCTCAGAGCATTATGGTGGACTGGGTCAAGCTTCCGCAAGGTAGTTTTGCAGGCAGGTCCGTAGACGACACATCCGTAGTCGATCCGACACAGAATCACCGACTGATACACTCGGAGTAATGAAGTTCGATCCGCTCCCCAAGAGGTGTTGGATAACACCTTCAAGATGTTAAGGGATTTCTCACACTTCCTCCGCAGATATAAAATGTGCGGAAGGTAAGTGAGTTTGCGATCGAAAATTACTCCGAGGAAGCGGACGTCAGGGACGACCGGAATAGACGTATTACGGATGCGAATGTCAGGATCGGGATGGAGACCCCGTTTCCTACAAAAATGCACGCAACTACTGTTGCTGGCAGAAATACTATGCCCATTCGCATCACACCAAGTAACCAGGTTTTTGACTGCGGTCTGAAGTCGTCGCTCAATGATACGCATTGACGATCCTTCGCAGGAAATCTGCAGATCGTCAACGTATAATGAACCATGAACTGAAGGTTGTAAATGAGAAAGTATGGGAGAAATGTGACAAATAAAAAGAGTGGGGCTCAAAATGCTCCCCTGAGGAACTCCTTCAAACTGAATAAAAGATGAAGATAAAATATTACCAACCCGTACTTTAAATGATCTGATATTTAAAAACATTTTAATAAAAAGAGGTAAATTGCCTCTCAGACCATAATCGTAAAGAGTGCGCAGAATCCCATAGCACCACGTACGGTCATATGCCTTTTCGATATCAAAGAAAATAGAAACCAAATGATTCCTCCGTACGAAAGCAGAACGAATCTGATTTTCGTGTAGAAGGATGTTATCTACTGTTGATCTTCCTTTACGGAAGCCACTCTGAAACGGAGGAATGCATTGATTCTTTTCTAATTGATATACGAGACGGGCATTGACCATACGTTCTAGCGTCTTACACAGGCAACTCGTCAGAGCGATAGGCCTATAGTGGAGAGGGTTCTTTGGATCCTTTCCAGGCTTCAGAATAGGAATAACGATTGCTTCCTGCCACTGGCTAGGAAACACATGCTCCCTCCATATTCGGTTGAATAGGTAAAGGAGACTGACAAGTGAATCCTCGCTCAAGTGGCGAAGCATATCGTATGTTATACCATCAGAGCCTGGACTGGTATTGTTAGATAAGGACAGAGCCTTTCTCAATTCCCACATGTCAAAGTCACAGTTGTAAGGGAGTGGTTGCCGACACCTGAAGTTGATAGGTGTCTGCTCAGAACGATTCTTAGTCGCTAAAAATGTAGCGCTAAAAGAATCGGAGCTTGACACACTAGAAAAAAAGTGGCCAATGACATTGTCCACTTCGATAGGTGAAGAATGCACAGCATTTGCAGTTTCCAGTATCGGGATGGAAAATTCCCGATACAGGGAGTTTGCAGCTTTTACCTTTCTCCATAACTGTTGACTTGTGGTAGACGATGTGATGGAAGAGACATACCTGATCCAAGATTCCCTCTGACTATGTCGCCTTACTCTGCGAGCAATTGCCCTTGCCCTTTTAAAGGCTATGAGATTTGCAGTTGTGGGATACCGTCTGAAGATACCCCACAATTTCCTTTGTTCCCGGTAGGAGGATTGACATTCCTTATTCCACCATGGTTTACTCATCTTCCTCTGTGATGTTCCAGTCTTCGATATCGCTGCATCAGCAGCGTTCACGATAGAGGTAGTGACATGTCGGACAGAGCCATTAACATCTCGATCTTGAACCATTTTCCCGGTAATAACCGCTAACCGTGTGAATAAATCCCAATCTGCCCGGTTGAAGCGGTAAGTGGGGGTGCGTAAACGCACCCCACTACCATGAACCTGGGAGATCAGGAGAGGGAAATGATCACTATTATAGAGATCATTTAGAACCTCTAAATTCAGCGATGGTAGCAGTGTCGGTGAACAAATAGCTAGATCAAGGGAATGAAAAGTCCTAGTGGGAGCATGGAAATACGTCTTCTCGTCGGTGTTCAGCAGACAGAGACGAGACTGTGATCAGAGATCAATAGCTCGATCTGGCGACCGCAAGAATTTTTACCATCATAACCCCACTGAGGGCTGTGTCCATTGAAGTCACCTAGCAGAAGGAAGGGAGCTGGTAACTGATCGACTAGTTGGTCTAAATCCATTTGTTACACAACATCGTTAGGTGGCAGATAAATGCAGCAGACTGTGATTAATGTGCGAGTGTGGATTCGCACAGCCACAGCCTGCAACGATGTGGTCAGTGTAACGACGTTATGAGGACAGTTCTGGGATGCCAGAATGCAAACACCTCCAGAAGAAGGTGATGCGACATCAACATCCCGTCGTACACAATGATATCCACGCACTCGGGTTGTCATATTACTCTTCAGAAAAGCTTCCTGAAGAGCAACACAGACAGGTTGGTGCGTAGATAGTATGGATTTGAGATCCTCTAGTCTGGGTCGTAAACCACGGAAGTTCCAGGAAACAAAAGCCATTAATTGGGCGCACTGGAAGTGGAAGGTCCCGTTTCCAGGACTCCCATGCAGTCATAATCTTCGGGCGATGGGTGTAATACCACCGCATCCCCGTCAATGGTTCTAGTCTTTTTGCGAGGAACGCTGTTCTTCGCACTAAATTTTAGTTTTTGCCTCTGCAAAGCTTTAGACCTGGCTAATGGCCTAGTCTGTTGAGCCTTTGCAGAGGAATGGGTTTTTAAAATATTTATTTTTTTCTTGGTTTGCAGATCATTAGTTTTAGATTGTGGTGTCTGTTTTGTAGGTTGCGGTTTCTTAATGATAGGAAGAGGTACAGGATATTGAGTGTACTTTGAAACTTTAACATTCTTGGTTGCTGTAGCGTAGCTTTTTCCCTGTACAGGAGTACGAGAAGAAACTACACGGCGAGCCTCGGGATACGACAAATTCTGCAACGTCTTCACCGTAGATATTTCCTTTTCCTCCGTCCATTTAGGGCAAGAACGAGAGTATGCAGGGTGGTTGCCCTGACAGTTGACGCACTTTTCTGCAGCGTTACAGGAAGCACTATCGTGTCCTGTTGCTGTACAGCGAGCGCACGTCAACTGTCCCCTACAAGCGTTCTTGGAATGGCCATATCGTTTGCAATTGAAACATCTCAGTGGGTTTGGATTATATGGTCGGACGGAGAGTCGGAGATATGCGGCCTGAACTGTCTGTGGCAGGGTAGGAGTCGAAAAGGTCAAGATGAGGTGCTGGGTGTTAAGCACCTTAAAATCTCTCCTAATCGTGATCCTCCGGACACCACAAGCCAGCTGGTCCTGCAAATTCTCCAAAATCTCTTCCTCCGACACGTTTTCCAAATCCCTTGAGGATACTACGCCACGAGAGTAGTTCAAATTCCTATGCGGAGAAGTTGTCACAGAATAGGGTCCCAAGGTCTTCATATTCATAATCAGTTTTGCTTGATTAGAATTACAAACTTGTATTAATAGGTCACCAGAACGTAGCTTCTTAACTTCCTGAACTGTTCCTACCATTCCTTGTATACCCATTTGTATTAAAAAGGGAGATATTTTTTCAAAACTATCTGTTTCTCTTTTAATGAGAAAGAAACGGAAATTGGTATTGTTATTACTAGTGTCTGATGTTGAGTCCATATTTACAGAATTGGATTCATACTGTTCTACTCGATCTGCCCAAGTTTTATTTTTTGCTTCATTAGATTTTTTTATCGCTTTTGGAGCCAAAATCGAATTCTCTTTAGTTGTAACCATATTTGCCTTATAAAAAAAAAAATTTCACGGATAGACTTCTAGTTCGATTGGTCCCCGCCAGACCCATCTCCCCACCCTTTCCTAACGCGGAAACGAATAACCGACGGAGAGATTAGTTTCAGCCGGACAATGTGACCTGCCCCATTACGTGCCCAGGCAGAGGCACAGGTCCAAGGCTGAAGCCGAGGAGGATTTCTCGCAATGGGAGGGAGGTCACACCATCCAGCCACACGCAACCAAGGCTCTCCCTCTGGGAACATTTTGAGGATGACATTCCGAAACTGTCACCGACGGCGCACGCAACTCCTCTCCTCGCACACCCTTCTCTAACCAGGGCCTTTTCCAATCACGCCCATGCGGTCTCCCACTAGGTACCTCCGCATGAGGGGTACTGGGGCCCCGTATTGCCAGAGCTAGGCATGCAGGAAATCGGCATTGATACGCCGTCGGCCTTTTAGTGTTTTAGTAGGGACACCACAAATATTTTTTTTTTATTTTTAAATACTTTTATATTATTTTTTTAAATATTTTTTAAATTTTTTTTTCAACACAAATATTAACACAACACATAGAAAAAATAAAACTGAGTTAGTGTGAACTGTTTTCCGCCTGATATCACAAAATAACAAGCGGAAAACCCCCCAAAGCAAAACACATGACGGGAAAAAAAGAGGGGAAGAAGAAGAGGAAAAACAAAGATCACTGAGGTACCTCGGGGTTGTGAAGCCCGTACTCATCTCAGGTAAATGAGCCCCCTGAGGGGTAATGACGAAGTCGAAGATGAAGTTTAACTATTAAGGCTCCCGTCCACTCACCATTTTTTTTCCGTGGACGTAATGTTAATTCTGTGCAATTTCGACTTTAATTTTCGCATCTTTACTATTTGATCTATTTGAATGTAATAAAGTGCATCTGGATTTTTAAAATTATATTTACTCCTATTTTAATGATTCGTTTATATGTTTTTCGGTTTTTAAAAAATATTTTTAGATATTTTAAAAATCGGAGAAAAAAAGTATTCCCCAGAGGCATTCATTATCTTTTACTTTTCCAAATGCATTTTATTGCATTCAAATAAAGAATATGTGATAATTAAACTTGAAATTCCGCAGAATTAACTTTTCATCCACCAAATTAAAATGGCGGGTAGACGGGAGCCTTAATAGCCGATTTAATTCGCGAGGGCTATAAATTTGCTACAAGTATGTAGCAACATTTTCTTACGATTCTGACATGGAGCGTGCATTAAAATTTCAACATAATCTTAAGTTTTGTTTAGCAAGATATCAAGAATTATCAAAGCAACATGATCCCCCCCCCCCCAAAAAAAAAATAATAAAAAGCCACTAATAACAATCTTTGTAACAAAAAAATCTACAGAGACCATTAATTACGAACAAAATTCTTCGTTTCATATTTGACACATCTATTGATAATAGTTTTATTGAACCAGATTGTAATAAACGTTCAAGCTTGTTATCAGGTAGCGATGAATAGTTGTTAGTAGTTTTATTCTTAGTTTCAATTTGAGTTTTTGAATGTTGCATGTACCTATAGATTGAATATTCATTGTACATTAATTCTAATTTATTTTTGTAATAAAATGAACTTTTTTTTCTGTTTTATAAATATATAATATGGATTTAGTTATTTCTTTTCTTGCACGTTTTACAAAAGAACGCATGTATCGTGTGAAAAAAACAAGTTGTATGCATATATATAATATTAGTTCCACAAACGAAAGTCGAGTTAAATACTTTAAATTTTCTTTTTAACTACGAAAAAAATTAAAAGAAAACTGTTCACATATGTATTTACTGCCAAAGATATAATGCGTGAATAATGCTTGTTCGGAGATCAACATGAGTCTTCATTGGAATGAGTAAAATCAATAGGAAAAAAATTCAAATTAAGGAAAAAAATTCAAATTAAGGAAAAAAATTCAAATTCAGGAAAAAAATATATATTTGTTCAAAAATGTATAATAAAGTTCTTTTTCAAAGCAAACTAATCATAAAGTACATAAAAAGCCAGAATTTCTTATTTTATTTTAATTATTGTCGATGTATATTATTATTTTATTGATATGTAAACTTTCTTTTCATGCATTTAAATTTACATATTTGTAGTTCTAATTTTTATCTTAAATCAAAAAATTTCAATAGAAAAAGGAATTGTTAGTTAAAAATAATTTAAACGATTAACATAATTTTCCAATTCGAGAAAAAAATTTCGTTAGATATATTGTTTAAACCTCTAGTGCGCTAAATCTATTGCATAAATTATAATATTTTGAAAACTTATTTTATTTTTACTAATGGTATTAGTCTATCTTCAAGATATTCTGAATATTCTAAGCCAATATGGGGAAGGGGAATACCTGTATGATTAACAGTCAATCTCTAAAGCACTTTTACTTCAAGGAAGCAATTTAAAAAACACATAGATAAATTATCTACAATATTTAGTTATTTTTGAACTACAGTCCACTATAAAATATAATTATCCTAAAGCAAGACTAGTCATAATACTAACTTATATATAATACAATAAAGATGACAAAAATGCATGTGAAAGATAAAATATATTTGAAATTTAATTAAAAATACACATTTCCTCGGAGATTTATCTTAATAAATCAAAATTTTCTCAAAGGAAGTAAAAGAGAGAGAAAAATTGTATTAGAAATATTTATACGTAAGTATATATATATCCTTGGTGGTGGGTTTTGCGTGTATGTGAATTCCATACACATGTGTTTATGATATTAACCTTATTTCTCAGTTATAAAATAGAGATACGACTTGGACAACATTATAATATACCCCACGGCTTAAAAAGAATCCTTCAATACTTTACACTGTTACGAGAGACCTGAGTGAGTGAGTGAGTGAGTGAGTGAGTGACAGTGAGGTTTTATGGCGCAAGAGCCAAAGGTAGGCTATGCTGAGCCAAACATTCGTTAAAATGAATTAAAATTTATAATTCTTAAACAGAAATTCATAGAAAGTAGAAATACACGTTAAAAGTTAAAAATTCATATTTGGTGTAAAAGGCCAATATATCTTAAAAAAGCAAATAAGTTATGCTGGGGTTTTTCCCCCATCAAGTCAGATAGGTTTAAAATAGATGATAGAAAAAAAAATACGACGATGATGATTAAAAACAGGACACATAATTAAAATGTGATGAATCGAGTAAGGGACATACGAGAGACCTGAAATTCGAATTTCCATCCATATGTTCCATTCTAAGCCCACTGTATAACACAAAGTAGCAAAAGGATTATTCGTAGCATAATTTAGAAGATTTCGTGGGTAATTGCTGCAAAGAGGGTTTCTTGTGTCAGCTGAGAAAAATTGTCAGCAAATAAGATACGACGTAAATGGAACTTCTATGCAAACTTTCTCTAAAACTGATTAAATACTTAAGGGAATGCGAACATACCTGCCTTAGCGAGATGATCTAGTTATAGAATTTTCTAGCTTTTACCAATTCTCGAATGTTTCACTTGAATGGTGAACATTAATTTTCCGAGGAGAAATGTAGAAAAGCAGATTTTTAATTTTCGATGATTACTTTTACAAAACCCGAAAACCTGCTAATTTATGATTAAGATTTCAAATAATGGGAATTTAATGCTAACAAATTATTATTATTGTAAATTTGTATATATTTTTTTTAAAAAAAATAAATTTTAAGTAAATTCAATTTAAGAGTGTGGTCGAGATTTTGAGGAAAGGTTTAGCATGTGTTTGTAATGGAATTCTATTTCATGGAACTGTTTCCAAATACAAATTTTATATATTCTTATAAAACGGAAATATTTTAAGCGGTGGAAAAATTATATAAGTTAGGAATTCAAAACATTTTAGTAGTGATGATCTGCATTTTACCCTTGCAACGACATTTATCATCAAAAAACAAATACTTTTTGATACCTGGTATTAATGTTGATGATTAAAAAGTCCAATAATACGTATTTTGTAACTATGTACTTCCAAATTTTCCATGAATATTTATATAGTTGCTATGAGATTCATGTTAAAGTGTTACATATTCCTGATTCCGTTGTAGAATATGAATTATGGCTTCTTCTAGAAAGGATTTCGTGATCATTATTTACATCATAATTACGATTTGATAGCATGCATTATTAACGTATATTGCTAGTAAATAACTAAATTAAACCTTGTAGAGTGTATAAATTTCTGAGTCCGAAATATGTTTTAAGATCCTAATTTACGCAAAAGATGAAGATGGGTTTTTTTTTAAAGCGTGCAACAAAAAACAATTATCATTGGCTTAAAAATACGATATGGAAACATTTGATTCCTTATTTATTTTTCAATTCTCAAGATATATACAATTATTTCAAAATGAAATAAAGATTACGAATGAAATATTTATGTAAAATGCTATTTACGAATTAAATATTGAGCTTTGATTTCAATAAAAGCTAAGTATAAGATCACAAATGGAATCGAAATGCTAAACAGAAAATTACATTTTGCAAGCTAAACTTAATCCTTTTCCTCTGGGAGAAGATAAAATATTCCATGCATTTCAGCAGCCTACAAATAAATGATTTTACAATAGATAAAAATATCTTAATCGAGTAATAGTTATTTATTCCTGAATTCTAATGAGTTTCTTAAATTAATTTTTCGGAGTACGTATTTAAATTTGAGAATTTAAATTATCGAATTATCTGTTCTTACTTTTACAACGTAATTGAGATGAAAAAATGGTTTCAGAAGTTCTAATTCCGTTGTATAGATAAGTTAAAGAACAAAACTACTCAATCTAAATAGGTTAGAAGAAAGAAGTTTAATATCTTAAAGATAAGTATGATGATATAGAGATACAGTAAATATTTTTTTCACTTGATTCTAAGGAATTGGTCATATTTTTTTCCATTTGACTGAAAAGGATCACTGATCTTTCAAAAATATTTTCCACTTTTGAAAAATAGATTAACATTCATGTTTTTCAATGAAATTACTTAAAAATGCTTCATATCTAGTCATAATTAATCAGTTTATCCAAAGGGCATGCGAGAAAAAAGTTAAATATTTTAAATATGAGTATAATGATATATTGAAATCAAGTACACATTTTTTTCATTTAATTTTACAAGTCGTAAAATAATCACCAAGTTTACAAAGAGCTGTTGTTGATTTAAAATTAGTTACAAGCATTCGCGTTTTTCTCTGAAATGGCTTAAAATGCATCATATCTGTTAAACTAATCAATCTTTTGAAAAGGAGGCCCATTGCGGGCTTGAGACAACATCAAAATTTATTTTATCATAAGCATAATCAGTGGGAAACAATCATTAAGCATGAATGCACTCATATTAAAATGTATGTTACATTTCACAATTCTAAGCATGTCTGTTCGAATGCTTAAACATTAAAATTTATATTGAACAGCATTGTAAAACAAAAAATTGAGATAGTTGAAAGTGATACGTTATTGAAACTAAAGAAAATAACTGGTTCAGATTCATTTTTCTTTTTCACAATTGATACAGAAATATTTTAGATTTCATCATTTGGATTTTTATACAATCGAGACTAGTTCATTCAGTAATATTAATTTTAACTATTTTAATATTAAAATTTATTTAACATCTCGTTAAAGGAGAGGAATAATTTCTCTTCCACTTTCAAACACTACGGTCTTTGTGCAGACGATTTTTTAAGTAATGAATAATTTCATCTGGTTAGCGTAAATTTTGAAGTTTTGTTTCAGTGATCCACGATGTTTTACAGTTATGATAAAGATATTTCATATAACTGCAATTATATAAGATATACCTTTTTTTCTAAAGGAAGTGATATTCTTACAAAACTATTTATTCCCTTGTATCACTAAAACCAGAAACCTGAAATCAAATTAAATCATTACTTTTGCATTTGAAATACGTTGATTTAATTAAGAAACGTAATAAATATCGGTGCAAAAAGGCAACAAATGGTTCGCGTACTTAATGTATATATTTTTTATCGGATTTTCTGATTCTCTATATATTTAAAATAATTATTTTTCTATAAAAAACATATTTAACTACTACTGTGATAGAATAAAAATTCATATTTTTTTTCCTGATAGGTCATTACGAAGATTTTCACAAAACATTTTCTCTATAAATATACAGAAAACAAAACACAAAGGAAATATTTTAAAAGGCCTATAGTCAATTTTTAAAAACTAAACTAATTATAATGCTATAACACACAGAAAAAAAGAGTCATGTACCGAAGGAGACATGAATTTTAATATGATGTGTACTAAAACACGTTTCTTATATATAAATAACTTGATTAATTATACAAGTTTCGAAAGTCCTCTAGATAGAAAAACGATAAAATGTATTTTTCTGCTTTCGGAACAGTATCACTGTGAAGGAAAAGCGATTTGAAATATATGTATGTCAGAAAATAAAAAGAAAAAAACTTTATTTTTTTTAAAAAAAAATTGTAACAAGATAAATTGATTGGAATAAAACACAAATACGTATTGGCCATTCTGAAATACTTATTCATAAAGTAAATATTGTAGCTAATGAAATAAATGTGTTTTTTTTTTCTTTCATAAAATATGTTTCTAACGATATTTATGAATTCTAATCTTAAAACTTACTTTCAAATACACCCAATAAATCTACATTGCGTAATATGACAGAAATTTACTTAAAATTAAGAACTAAATAATTTTATATTAATACTGTTCGTTTAAAATCCCTTACATTTCAAACTTAAAAAATGTTACTAGAGAGGAATAAGTAAAGCAAATAATTTTTTTCTTGAAGTAAGCTAAAGAAATACTAATTGCAGCGGTCGTTAACTTGTTAACTTGCTTCTCCACAAATGGTAGCATTGCTAAACAAGATTTGGATAGTTTGGTTTTATTAACGTCGCACTAGAAGCAACACGAGTACTTTGGGTGACGAGCCTCGAAATTTAAAACCTCCCTCAGATGACGAGGACGACACTTGAGCTGCGGGCATCCCTCTTTCCTAAATTGCACACCACGCCAGTGAGAGAACTGTTGGCCACATGACAGATTTAACGTGCATCAGCCCCGGATACAAAGAGGGTATTTAGTTGCTTCGCAAGACAAGAGTGAAGCATGAGCACACGATAATTGAGTTGCACTGCTTCTAACAGCATCAATTTCATTTGAATAGTGAGAACCGTTGCCACGTAGGAAGAGAAAAAAATGGCACCTTAGCTGAAAACTTACTCCGATGTTGGAGTTCGTAGAACAGTATTTTTTCTGAAGGCAAAATGTTCACAAGTACAGAAATTAATCGTAAAATTTTGGTAGTACAGGTCCACATGCATTGTCACGTCTAACCCTTGTGAAATAGTGCCAGCAGTTCGAAGGTGTTTGCGCATACTTAATCCTTGTGGAAAACAAATTAAGTCCGATAATGAGGAGTGCATCAGACATGAGGCATCCAAAATTTCCCCATTAGCGAATAAAATCATGGCAATGGTGTGTTTTAATGGGTTTTCTTAAACTCACATTGTCTATCTCAAACTTTAAAATCCATTTTCTCACAATTTGAAGATCTCAATTGAGTTGAAATTTTCTATACACGATTATTTTGGATGACAGTAAGGAAATTATTTTTTATTTATTAAAATTATTTTTATTTATCAAAGATAATTAATTAAAAAATTAAATTTAACACCAAGTTTCTCGCCAAGTTGCCAAATGGTCGCCAAACCCGTCGCTTAATAATTTATCGATTGTTATAATTTGAATTACATGTAGCTAAATTGATTAAATAATTCTTATTAGAGCTAAGAATTTACTCACATATTTTTTTTACATGACAAATTTTAGATGATTGAAAATTTCAATTCAATTGAGTGCTATGAAGCTTTTAAAGTTGGGATCTAGACAAAGTTACAATGTTAGTTAAAGAAAACACATTAAAAATCAAATACTTCAAACATCGAGTATAAAGAATACAGCGATCTTTGGCAACGAAAAATTTAATAACTTTCGTCAATTATATGATATTTCAAACAGAAAAATATGTCTGTTTAGGCTGGATACCATTTCCTCATAATATTTTCATCATCTGGTTTAGTTTAAGAATCTGATTTTTAACATTCTTTATAGCATTTTTTAATGATATTAAGTTATGTTACTAAAGTTTAGATTCTAATATAACTAAGTAAATATAGAGATAGTTGAATGCAACTGTATCATGGTTGTAACAGAGGACGTAATCGATGATTCCCTCTAAATTCATAAAACTAAAAAACTGGATCTGAATCAGGAATGAACACTTGTACTCTGAATTTGAGTTAAGTAACCAATCTTTACAACTCGCATTCATCTTTATGCTGTATTAACAGTTTCACGCCTATCTCTTTAACCTTCTATCCTGGGGTTTACTGTCTTTGGTAAACACTGGTGACGCACTCCCGGGATACCCTAGCGATCTTTCTCTATTTTCGACCCTCCTTCTTGTCAATCACTTACCTTTTTTCACCTTCACGTCTAGACCACAGTTTAATCTTGTTTGACGCAGCATAGCCATATCTGTCTCTTGCGCCAGTAAACTTTACATTCACTCACTCACTTAACCTTCTATTCCTCCTTATCACTTTAATATTTGATTTCTTTATCTTATAATTTCCTGTTGATTATATTTCTGTATAAAAATGCTAATTTATACAGATCACTTATTTGTAACGTGAGATTCCCGATTCAAATAATTACACAAAATAGTCCGAAACAGTTCGTTGAATAGATGAACGTGTTAGAACCTCTTAAACAGCGATTCGTAAAAAAGGATGCAGATCAAATGTAAAGAATATATAGAAATTGCATTTAGCTTAAATATATACAATTTAATAACATAATTTTTCGTGTGTCTTAATTTTAACTACACGTAACCTAATTGATTTTCATAATGCTTGATGAAGCTAAAAATGTTTACACATTTATAATAGATGATAAATTTAATAAACGTCAAATAATATATTTTATTAT
The DNA here is from genome assembly GCA_019974015.1 of Nephila pilipes. Taxonomy (NCBI): domain Eukaryota; kingdom Metazoa; phylum Arthropoda; class Arachnida; order Araneae; family Nephilidae; genus Nephila; species Nephila pilipes. The sequence goes on along the minus strand of BMAW01097710.1, from coordinate 3,257 downwards.
TAAAACTAATTATTGCATAGATTCAATTTCATTCAACGTTCTTTTTACTCTTAAAATTTAAGGTATACTAAATATTAATTTAGGCAAAGTGTTAAGTTTGAGAGAAAACTCATGATCAAAAAACTCTTTTTTTTACCTGTGTTATTTGAATTCCTGTCTAATTAAAAACAGAAAATACTTTTGTGAGTTAAGATATTAAAAGTTTTTATTCACTTATCTGAGAAACATTTTTGTAAATTGAATTGTAAAAGAAAATTCCTTGTTAAATGAAAGATTAGATAAATTAGATGAAGATACTCAAGGCAGTGAATTAAATTAGAGACATATAAGGGAAATAGAATTGAAAAGAAAAAAGATGGTAGGAGGAGGCTTCATCTTCCTCTCTTAAAAAAAGAGAAATTAAAATAAGTCAATTTTTCCCATTCTTGTCGCCGCATATTTCTAGAAATTAGCAAATGTTATCACATACGGGTCTATTCTAGGGTTTCTTTCCCGGGAATCCGGGATCCCGTGTTCCCGGAAAATCATAAGATTTCTGTACTTTTTCTATTCCGGGGAATTATACTTTGTTCCCGGGAAATCCCGCGAACGAATAAAAGTTGATGAAGAAAATGTTAAAGAAGAGTTTAGCTGTGAAAAGATGGTTTGTTAAGATACCAAAACGTGCTGGAATAATTTGTTGGCAATGCTTGAAAGATTTTTAGAAATGAAGTCAGCAATTTTAAAAGCATTAATTGACATTAAAGAAGAACAAATGATGGCCGATGTAGAGTTTGAAACTGTGACTACAATTGTAACTGGCTTAAAGGCAGTAAAAATTGGCTTAGAAAAATTATGCAGTCGAAATGCAACTTTGCTAACTGCAGCAGGTGTATTTTCTTTCGTTATTGGAGAATTGAATGAACAAAATTTAAAATTTGCAAAAAGTATGAAATATTCTCTAATCCAAAGAATTAATTAGAGACGCAATATTAATTTAATAGGATTAATTTAATACCCGTATTTTGGGAGAAAATACGAAGCAGCTGCAGTTACTGTCGATATTTCGCGATTGCCTGGTAAAAATTGTTTGGTTAGACAAGCCCAAATGATAGGAACAAGGCTTTTTTACGAAGAAGAGGACTCAAAACCCAACTATTCGCAATCAGAAGAAGAGAGCATGGAGATTTTGAAAGAAAAACCTATGGCGTTGAACGAAAAATTTGGGAAATCAATTTACTCTAAAACAAAAGTTTTATATTGTTTAACCAAAAAAAAGTACTACTCTCAACAAAATCATGAATCAAGAGATGCAGTTGTTCGACTCGACTGAAATTCCATCACTAAACATTATAAAACTAAAGGAGTCTTTAAAAACAATTCCTCCAACATCAGTTGAAGCCGAGAGAGCATTTTTTGCTGCTGGATTGTTCGTCACAAAGCTTAGAACAAGGCTGAGTGATAAAGTTATAAATTGCTTATGCTTTCTGAAATCCTATTTTAAAAATGACTAATCAATTCATTATATATTTTTTGTATTTTTAGCTCTTATATAAATAAGCATTACTTTTGGAATTTATACGTATTTTTATTTTATATAATTATTATTGATTTTATTTAAAAATAGCCTGTTTTTAAATTTTTTGAAATTTTGATGTATTCCTGGGAATCCCGGGAACGACAATTACATTCCCGAGATTTTCCGGACATTCCCGGGAACGGAAAAATCCGGGAAATCAGAAACCCTAGTCTATTCAGTCAAAAATTAAATTTCTCCTTTCCGTTTCAATGTATCAAAACTTGTGGGAAATTCACCATCTTTTTTCCTGTCCCCAGTACAAAATATTCTTTTCAGATTCTTCTACCCCCTGTGGAATATTTCATTCTGTCTCAGTCAACATTGACTATTCCTTGGTCCAACGAACTTTGCGCCTTTCCTTTACGATTTTTTTTTTTTACTTTTTGGTGTTTCTTCAGGAAAGTGTTCTATTTCCTTACACTTGTCTCTACTTTTGTAAACGAGTGTGAGAGAGTGAGTGTGTTTAATGGTGCAAGAGCCAAAGCAGGCTATGCTGCTTCAAGCACTATTTAGAATCACTAAGAATAAAAAAATTAAAAATATGAAACAAACACAAAGTGAAAAATAATAATAAGTTAAAACACTCTACCCTTGTAAATGTTTTTGCAAAATTTCTTGTCTTTATTCCTTAGATCACTGTTGGCACACCATGCTAATATTTCACCTACGTCTATAATATACTATATTAATATGAAGCCTAATAAAAGGCTGTTATAATGTCTGTTTCTCAAGATTAGCTCTCCCTATTATGTCATTTGCCCTGTAAACAAGACTTGCTCCATTTTCGATAGGAGGATTCAGAAGAAACGCAATAACTTTGGCTTGCTCAATATCTTATCAATTTTTTTTTTTTTTTTTTCAAATCAGAAAATAAATTCATAAATAGAAATTTTTTATTGTTAGAAAATTCATTCTTCTAAAACATTTTTAGTGTTAGAAAAAAATAATTTGAACATATTATATATAAAAGAACATTTTTTCACTCTGCAATTTGAAAAATAAATAAGGCCGCGGAATCTTAGTGTTCAAAGTCATGGACTCGAAAGCCGGCGGTTTTTGTTCATTCGCTGGTTCGATCCTTGGCCGCCAAAGACCCGTCGTGTAGCCGGGGCTGATGCATGTTAAATCTGTTCGGGGCCCAAAGTCCTCCCGATGGCGTGGTGTGGATGTTAGGAAAGGGGATGCCAGCTTAGGTGTCGTCCTCTTCACTTCACCGTGGTTCAAAATTACGAGATCCGTCACCAATAGCCCTCTTGTCGCTTCTAGTGCAATGTTAATAAAAACTAAAACTTATAAATCTGTTTTAAAATTTATTCTTAAGTGAAAAATAAATTTCTAACATCTTTGTAATAATAAATCAGAATTTTTTTAAAGGTAGGAAACGAATTTTAATCAACTATCAATGATAGAAAAAAAAATTATACATGTAAAGTTTATTAGTAAGAACAAAATCGCATTTTGAATACAAAATAAATTGTTAGCATAAATTTTTATATTATTAAAAACGCCATTTCTTATAAGGTAAAGACACTTTTTATGAACTAAAACTTTTTTTATTGATAAGATTTCTTAAACACACATAATATTTCTTAAAACAGTATGGAAGTGGGAAATCAACTATTTGCCTAATCGGTTTATAATACACGATACTATATTTTTTAATTCCGCTTTGTGGATCACTGTTCTTCGGTTCCCGGGT
>BMAW01097704.1:0-12744 GCA_019974015.1 Nephila pilipes | reverse complement strand
TCCATAGTATTTGAATTTTAAAATTTGCATTTAAAAATTCAATTTTTTATACATGATAATCATTTCTATCTAAGCATTTACAGATAAGAAGGACCTAGAGTTCCTACATTGATTTTCGTAAAATAATAATAATAAATACAATTTATGTAAATATACAATTTACATCAATTGTAATACGATATACAATTGATGTAAAAATTATTAAACCTCTCTCCATCTTAATACGCTTCCAAATTAACTGAACTTTTTAAGTTATGAATCAGCGAAGAAGCTGAATGTCAAGATTTACGTAATTTCATACAATAACATCAAAGACATTTTTTTTTTCAAATATGTAATTTTGTATTCAATGAGGAATTTAAAAATGTAAAATATGATCATAGTATATCTTATATGTTATAATATGATCATTTTATGAATACATATACATAAAATGGCTTACATTTTGAATTGTAAATTATATTGACATTTATTTAACATAATAGAAATTAATACTTATAGAGCTAAAACATAAAATATTCAATAGTATGCATATACAGTTTCAATGTTCTTGAGATAAAAGAAGACATTTTCTACAAGAATGACGATAAGATAATGACAAATGAAACACCCCGTATGGGAAGATAGTATCCCGTATGGGAAGATTAGATAACGAAGCATGTTCTGATTGTATAATGATTATCTGAACAAATTTCTGTAAGTGTCTTAGGGTTAAGCCTATATAACATCTAGATAAAATATTTATTATAAAACATATGTAACGACTATAAAAGAAAAGTATAATATTGATAAGATAGTATAGATCAAATAGTGAGATATCTATAGAATATTGGAGAAAGCTTAGGAATGGATATGACATATAAGTACTTATTTTAATACATTTCAATGCCAGTAAGAAATAAAACAGAGTCTTTTAGGGAGATGATAAGATAGTACTATTATTTAAAATGCACTGATAAGTAACATAGTGATAAAGTTGTGAATTATTATTTGAACAAGTGATAAGAGGTAGTCTTTGAGGGAGATTTAACTTGCATCAACCTTGGCTTCACGGTGGGTATTTGGTACTATCAAGGCTCGAAACCACGTCTCGACGAAATCCGTAGTCTGCGAGTACACGATCATGATCATCACGTTACCGCAGCCACAAATTTGTTTTTGTTACATAATGTCAAGTATTTAGATTCTTCCTAATACTTAACAATTAGACAAAGTAAATTTAAAATTTTACTTTTTCTGTCAGTCAGTCATTACGCTTCTCCTTTATGTACAAGAATTCTTGAAAGGCAGGCCTTTTCTCTTTTAATTTACAAGTCTTGAACACAAGTGGGGGGGAATGCATTTATCTTCTTTTAATAATATTATTTTAATATAATTTAACCTATAAAAGAATATGATAGTAACTTTCATTAAAGTAAATCATATACATATAAACTTTTATTCACAGCAAAAAACTATTTCTAAAGTAGAATAAATTGAAATTAAACTGGTAAATTTTTCTTAGGCTTGTGTTTGATGAAGAAATGACACTTCAATTGCCTTTTATTATGGATAGTATATAATTCATTTGTTAAACGAATAGAGTGTAATAAAAACATCTAACTGCTTCGAAAATTAGGCATAGATGAAATATTCAATAATTTGGTTTTAAATTTCAATAGGACGCAAAAAAAGTATTGAAACGTTTGAAATATTTAATGTGTGTGTGATGTGTGTAGGTTCTTTGATAATCTAAAATAAAAAAAAAAAAACATTTTTTAATATTTTTGAATACATTTTATGATTATTAGAATGGAATTTATCTGTAATTTTTTCTTTCAAATTTAGAATATATATATATATACATTAATTCGAAGATAAGTCAAAAGAATGTAGTTTGAAGATCAATAATTACATTAAAAAGCCCTTTGCATCGCCTTTCCTTTCATCAGAAATCTGTTGTTCTAGTTCAGAAAAATACTTTTGAACATTGCATAAAATATCACTGAAAAATTAAGGGTTTTCGATAATATTTTTAATTTGCAATACTAAAAATATAGTACCAAGAGCCTTTTTTGTTCATGCACTGAAAGGGAAATTTTCACATACATTTTCAATATAACTTACCATTTAATAATTTAACTTTTATTATATATATGCTTGTTTAATAAGTAAATCTAATTTTAACTTTTTGCGTGGTAATCAATATTAATCACACATTAGAAGGCTATGATTTATGCTTTAATTTCCAAAAAAAAAAAAAAAATGAAAAAACTCATTGTGCACTTCCATGAATTAATTGATTTATTATACGTATGGAAGAAAATGTAAAAATTGTAATTTATAATTACTAAAATGAATGTAATTTTAAAAATATTGAAAAATAATTTCTGTTTTTAACGAGGTAACAATTAACATCTGTTAAGCCTTTCCCTTATCAGAATATATCCAAACGGTAAGATTTTAATTTCGTTAATTTTCAGATTGTATTTTTTTTTTGTTTCATTTAAACTACTTTTACAATGTATCAGTAGATCTATATTACGCTTTTATTTCAATACTTAACTATTTTTAGTGATCCTGATAAGTAATGCTTTATTGAAATAATAGATTTCACTCCAAAATATGTTTGATCTATTTACTGTTTTATTAAGCACTTAACAATGGACTTATATTAAGTACTGTTCTATTTGAAAAGAAAAATAGTAATTCATATATATATATTTAAAATTTTTAATTTTACTTCTAAAAATAGCGCTTTCTTTAACGGGTTCCACAAAACATTTTAATCAATCTGAAATGTGCCTACATTTTTTTATTAAACACGAAATTACGACCCAATAAAAATTCAACCAACTTTTCATTTTGAAATTAATTAATAACAAGCAGTTTTAAATTATTAAAAATTTAAAATACCTTACGTATTTTGTTAGAAATATGATACATAAACTATTGCTAAACTCTTGAATAAAGGTTTCAAATGCTTACTGCAGATACTTAACAGTTTCAATAAGAAATTAATTACTTCTGAGATAATTTAAATGTGAATTTTTATTTTCATTTAAAATTCATTATTTAGCATACCTTAGTATATCTTCATACTTAGAATAACTTCATATCTTAGCATGAAATATGTCTTAAAGATAAACCAAAACAATTTATAGGAAGAAAGGTATTCTAATAAATGGAAAGGCTGAAAAAAGGCTTGGCTGAAAATAAAGTTTACTTGCTCAGGCCAATGAAGCAGTATAAGTATAATTTAAATTTTATGTAAAATCTGTTACTTTACATTTAATATCAAATACTTTTAATAAATAAAATAAAAACTTTTAAGCGAATCTCCAAAATCAATTGGAACTTGCAAAGAAAAGAAAAAAAAAAAAATGCTTATCTAAGAATCTATATAAAATTATTTGAAACATATAAATGTTTGCGTACTACATTTGATGTGAAATAATGAAATTAGGAATACAAAGGATTATTATTCAAATTTAAAAATGTTTCATGAGTTCACATGCTTAATAATAGGAAAAATTGTTTAATTATTTTCAGTACAAAGGTGTCATTAGAAACCCTTACTGTATTCTTCACCCTTTTATACATCAAATTCAAAATGTGAGGAAGTTTCTTTTGATTTATACTTTCAAAACTGTCATATCTTCAAAATTCTCCAGGAGTTCTTAAATATATTTATTAAATGTATAAAAATATATAGGAGAATTTTTAGTATGTTCTACAACTTAATTTTTTTTAAAAAAAATTATAGTAAGATTATTCTATTTAGAAATTATACTGTGTATTTTTTTCTTTCTCGCAATAAATAGATTTATATTGATAGATAGATAGGAAATTTTCAGGAAATTTCTTTAGGTATCCCCAACAAATGAATCAAATATTAAGCTTCAATTTATGTTTTAATTCAAAGTAATGCACATTGCCAATCAACAACGTAAAATACTAATTTCAAAAAAGTTGTTGTTGATTTCTAAATTATGTTTCAAAAGAAAGAAATATTTACGTTTGAATATCAAAATAAATTTTCCAAATGATCAGCATACATGAAAGGCTGACAAAAGAATAATGTCGGTTGTTGACATTTTAGAGAAATGGAAATTGTGAAGGACATAATTGCTTGAAATATTATCAATTATGAATGATCTTACAATGTTTTTTCCATTTAAATACATCCCATAAAATACTTATTCTAGTTGATTTTCTTATAAATGATTTTTAAAAAAAATTAACTGAGGAGCATTTTATATTATTTAATTTTACTTCATAAAATAATGATTAAGACTGTATATTGTATTAATAATTGTAGATTCTATATCATACTTTAATTGAATGTATTACTATGGGATTAGATATTTTTAATTATGATAGAAAAATATGTGCAGTATAAATATCCTTTATTCCAATCTGACACTTTTAAATTGCTGATCCTTTGGTACATTCATGTCACACAATTACTACATTGAGGTGGCTGGCGACTGTCTGGAATGAAATTGTAAGGAAACCACCAAAGATGCTTCACTACTGTAAATGACACAAAGGGGAAGAGCCGAGTTATCTAACCCATAAATAGTCGGTTCACATGAAGAATTCTTGATATTTACAATTTCAATTCCTTTAAGTTAATACTAGCTGTGCATTATATTCGGGGTTATAAACATTTTACTCCCTGAATTGCTTGTCACAAAAGAGAAGGCAATAGACCTCCTCTAAGATAGATTTCTGCTTTTACAAATCTAAATTTGTATATATCTGTTATAGTGTATAAGGTGGTATCCTATGAGTTTTCAATGTATACTAAGAAATAACCGAGAATCTGGATGAAATTAATTCTGCATATGAACCGATGATTTTGTTCATAATGTTGTTAATTACAGCAATTAATTTTGATTTTGGGGTGGGGTGGGGTGGAGTTATGTAAGTCTCAGACTGAAGTAACCCGCACTGCAGCAAAGTTTTAATTTTTATCCCGGGATATAAAGTTTAATTATTACTAAAAATAATTGAGTTAAAACTTTGAGTTTCGAGAATCAGCACTGTAGATTTAATCAGATTAATTTCAATCATCCCCGTACTACACGTTACTTCAATCTACGGTTTCGCGAAACCAAATAAATCAACATTAATAGCTTTAATTTACAGTATTATGTATATAAAGAAAAATTCATATTCAAAATAATTTTCATCCGGTATCTTGGTTATTTCTTAGTAATAATTAAGATTTTACGATACCGCCTCGTATTAGCATGTAAAAATTGAAATTATGAATGACACCAAAGTATAATATTTTGAAACACAATATAAACTGATTTCAGTATTTATATAACTCTTTCTTAAGACGTGAAATAAAAGTTATTGTAAAATTTTACAAAGGTGTTTGCTGTAAAAGCATTATGATCAACATTTTGTACAGTCAAATGCTTAAATATATTTAGCGTGGAAGAATTTTTATTTCTTCGAGACGGATCAGAAACATAGTTTTTGCTTACTTTAAAATAATAGTCCAATATTGAAACGAGAGATATTGGACATTCTAAAAACGTACAAAATAGATAAATAATATGTGTGATTATTATATTTTCTTTGAAAATATTATTAATCTTATTACATATTTAAACAGGGAGTTGGTTAAAAATTGCATACAATACTGCAAGTGAAATCAGTTTATGTTTTTCTTCCTGGTATATACCTTCCTAACCGAGAATCCTAGAGAGAATTATACCATAGCAAATATTTCAGATTATTAGCATACCGTAGAATTCTTCATAGTGTTCATGATACCTAATATTATTCATTGCTTGAAATAATAAGAGCCATTTGTTTTATTACACTTACCAGTTTTCTATTTAAGCTCGGAGATTGACTATTATTTAAGACATATTTTAAAATACTTCTTGTACATATTTATATTTTATTTGATTTCAATAGCACCAGAAAAATATTCAGGAAATATTAGTAATAAAAAATAGAAAAACTTTGCTATGTTTTCGAAATAACTATAAGTATTAAATTTATAAAAGAATGTCTGATTTTAAGCACTGAACATTAAATAAATGAAATAAAACACAAAAAATTCTTACGAGATAATTTAACTCATATTTCCTTAATTTTATGTTCTACTTTTAATATTGATATTTTGAATTAGATATCAAAGGTTTTTCAGAAAATAAATAATCATGTCACTGAAAATTTTAACACAATTAAAAATTTTATATTTTGTTTCTGTAATATGCAAACTACGTATTTCTAAGTTATATTTCATTCTTTTTATTTCTTTGCAAGGAAATAAAATTGGAAATATATACTTCACTATGATTTGCTTAAATTTCTCGTGAAAAATATAAATTGGAAGTTTTCTGCATTATATTTACAGCTTTGTAAAAAAAAGGAAATTGATATTAAACATAACAGACTTAAATAAAGTATATAATTACATTGTAATCGGATGTATAATTAGGATATATAATTATATTTTATACTCAAGCTATTACATATACGTATTCATAATATTTTTGAAAGGAGAAAAACGATGAACAAGAAAGACACAGTAACAGTAAAATAAATATTGTTTTTTTAAACAACATAAAAAATAGAAACTGCAAAATTTCTTTAAATTTAAATTGTCATAAAATTTTGGTTTTGAAATTAAAACGTTTAATGGTCTCCGAAAACTACTTAGAATATGTTTAGTAATAGGTTCTAATATATTGCTGTTTAGAGAAAATGGCGTCAACAAAATTGAATGAGCATAAAACAAAAAGTACATGGTACTAATGTTCAAATTATTATCATTAAAACACATTATGTTTATAATAATTACATTGAGTTTGCTTAAGTTATATTTACATCTATTTAATTTAATATTTTATCGTTTGCTGTTATTTTAGTATCTGAACTGAACATTATTGTCTACTTTGATGATTCATTATGCTTGTATCTTAATATTTAATTTAACAATCCATTTTTATGAAAAAAATCATCATTTCTTTATTCTTTTTGATAATACTAGAAATGTTTTTTGTCTTTTATAATGTTTTGTTTGTAAAAATAAAACTGCCTTTGGAGTTAGAGGCTGGTATTTTACAACGTTTTTCTGAATTTCACTTGGTGTGTGTGTGTGTCATCAAATTTTCGATCGTTAATTTAACCAACTTCCCATCAAGCTAGAGCTTTGAAATTTTGGGAATCGTTCGTACTGGCCTAACAATGCAATATTTAGACGTTTGCGAGAAGTTTTAACTAATATTTCAATAATTTTAATAAGTCAAAATATCCTTTCCTCTCGACACTTTTAGAATTGAGGAAAAAATTTCTTTCCCTCTCTGAGAACATCGGGAATTTCACATACGCCACATGAGGTACCTACTACTCATAAAGGGGAGTTAGTAAGGTTTGCTGACTTTTAGTCAGTAATCATTCACAAGAAAGAAAGTTTCCAATATTTGGCGCCATATCTTATCACAATAATTTTTTCTGAATTCTGGTTCCCATTTTTTTTAATAGAATGACTTACAAATTTTCAAATGCATGTTTTGATTTTATGAGTATTATGAATTTTTTAATACGCTCACAAATATCTCTTTTTTAGTAAATTTTAAAGTTAAAAATAACCAACAGTTTTAACTAATATTTCAATAATTTTCTTTAATAAACTTTGCCACCATATAAAAACGTTGTTTTTAAAAACGTTGGTTTTTATATCGAATTATTCTTTTTCTTGAGGTAGTCAGGACATTTGTGAACCCTGGGGATATAAATACGCTGTCTTCAGGCTAGCTAATATTCCTTTCGAATATATACGTCTACTTTTTAGAAAACTTATCAAGAAAAAAAATGTTAACAAACTTTAAAATGTAATTTGCAAAATCCGATTTTATTCCTTTTAAAAGATTTATAAGAGTTCAATATTTTATCTTGCTTTTAGCATAATACTTGTTCTTGTACAGCATTTATAAGTGAAATTAAACATATTCTTTCCACTAAATTGTTATAATTAGTACTAACAATTATCTCTCCAACGTAGTAAAATCACAATTCTAAATAAAAGTTTTAATCTTGTGATGCTCTTTACTAACGTATTTCATTCGCTAGATCATTTTATAAGAAACAATTTATCCTTTTTTGAATATCTGGGAACTTCTTTAACAGGTACTATACATTCCAACTGCATTTCTTTTTTTATTTCTTTTTTGTATAACATAAGGAGATATTAAAAAGCACATATATAAGTAGAATTTGAGAGATTTTTAAGCAGGTGATCAATTAAAAGTAATTAAATGGGTAAAACAATTTAACTTTTTCAACATAAAATTCATTGTATTGTAAAAGAAGAAAAGTAAACTTATCAGCTTATATTTCAGAATAAGGATAAATTTTAAGAAATATGGTGCAATGAATATGTTTGGTAAGATGTTCAATGGCTTGATAATGTAATGTTATTAAGAAAACAATTGTTTAGAAAAATTAAGCAATTATTTTATAGAATGAATATATATTTTATGTTAATGTATTGTAGAATCAGAACTTTAATGAACTTTTATTTTCATAGTTTATTTGAAAACTAATGAAAAGGTAATAATTTTGTAACCAATGATAAACACTTTCAAATTAAATCTTTGAAAATTTAGAGATTTATAAGATTTTTAATTTTATAAATGTCAACTAAAACACAATAAACTAGTAGAACAATGAAGGAATTTAAAAATTCTTCCATGGTATAAATTTGTTTTTAGTACTGAATATTAAGCACTAAATATATTTATTTCACCGTAATATCTATAATGAGAAGCAGCAATTTATAGAAAAAAGAAACAAACAACAGAAATATTAATTGTAGTGATTGGTATTTCATATGTTAACTTTTGTACATATTCGACAGATAAGTTATCATTACTTATACTGAAATAAATATTTTTCTACTTTATCATTTTAAACATGAAAGTTATCATAATTTTTAGATAAGCTATTAGAATGTAAAATGAATAAGTAACTATGCACTAGGTTGCGGGAAGGCCAAACCGAAAATGATTTACAAACATATTACCCTGTCTAAAAAATATTTAAAAGGAAAATTTGATTCTTTTGTTCTGAAGATGAATTTGGAGCACTTAGGCCGTTGAATGGATCTTTTTTTTTTTTAGTCTGAGCAGAAAATGAATCTAAATACATTTATTCGAATATCCAGCTCAATGAAACAATTCAGTTTAAATTTTATTTAAAGTACAAAAATCAAAGTGAAATTATTTTTTTATTAAAAATTTAAAAAAAAAAAAAAAAAATAAATATAAATTTAAAATTAAAATTTGAGATTATCTAGCGGGAAAAGGAAAAATTAAGTTTCAAAGAACCCTTGTGGAAGTGAGGGAGGTGATGCAGTTTTCAAACATCCAATCAGGGAGTAGTGGTTCACGTCGAAGAATAGGGTTAAGCAACGGCATTAATAGTTCTTAATCAAGATCATATCTTCTTATTGGCTGAGAGGAGAAATTCAAGATATTTATCTGCAGTTTAATATATGTCTCGACTAATCATACAGTTTAGATATATGTGATAAGTGTTTGGCCAATAGCTAAAGCGATAGAATCTTAGAACCCACCAATACGATATTATCCTTATCTCTGATTCGAAGATATAAATAGCGAGAACACGACTGAGCATTATACAGTACATGGTATTTCTACAGAGCTACAGATTTTAAATATTCGAATCGTTTAGTTTGCTGAATTTTTTTTTTACCGGTCTGAGACGATTTTCTCTACAAGTAAGTGGTCTTTCTGATTTAATCATATTTATTTAACTCGATTTTGTCGAGTTTTATTGAGTGTTCTCTGAATTATAAGTCGTCCAATTTATTTAAATTACTGATACTAAGAATATATCAATTTTATTTACAGTTAAAAAGTTATTTGATCAAAATTGATTTATTGAAACCTAATTGAACAATTTCCTTGAAACATTTAGCACTAATTTTTGTGTAATAGATATTTTCCATTTCTCGATATAATAAGGCATAAAAAGTTAAGGAATTTATTAGAAATTGTTTTATCAAAATCTGTTCTAAGTTATTTTAGCTATTTAAAATGGTACATTATTAAGTCTTTTAAAGATGTAAAACTTTCAAAATAATTTAAATATTCGAATATTCAGAGTGACTGTAATCGGACAATCATGCAGGAAGCAATAATTTCATACGCAAAATCTATGCATTATAAATTACTGAAATTCAAAAATTCATTGTAATATGCGAACTCTTGTTAATGTAATTGTGATTTTTGAATTAGTGCTACACTCTAGAGGAACTTCAGTGCTATGGTTTAGATATTATTCAGTTCGGAATTACAATAAATAGACAAGGATAACACCTTACTCAGTATATCTAATTACACTGCAATAATGTAACCTCAATACCACACTAGGCTGCAAATTTAAAAAGCAGCTGATTACGCTTTTTTATTCCAAATAATGAACTATATTTTTGAAACATATGATTCGAATATTACTTAAACCGGTTAAGTATTTAGTTGTATTGGATGATTTAATGAAATCGCATAATGCTAAGTTATTAAATATAATATTTTAGCTAATGCGTTAATATAACATTAAAACTTAGATTCTATACCAAAAGAAAATTTTAAAATACAGTTGAATGCATAACACTATACCTTCTGATTCGCCACAATATGAATCATTACTGAAATTCATTACTTCAATATTATATACTTCATTCTATTTGGCACCTAGAGGGATGGCTACACCAAATCTCATGATGCTAAGTGATTTATAGTCATACTTAAGTTAAAGTTAGAATTCAACTTAACGCCTGAGATTCTAGTAGTAATATTTTGAGCCATTTATCTTTGAAATTAGGATACAATGAAATATGAATATTATATTAAATATACTTAACAATCTATGCAAAAATATTTTTTGCGAAAAAACATTATACAAATATTAGTTATCTGCATATTGACTGTTTTCATTTTTTTTTCAACATGGGTAATTTTCAATTGATACTTGATAATTCAATATGTTATTGTTCTATATATATCAATGTTACTAATTTTTATATGTCTTATCTAGAATGCATGTAACTAATATTATCTCCAGTTTGATTCTTACAAATTAATAATTTTCATTTTTGTCTTAAAAAATTTTGAAGTTTGTTTCGTTATTTTGTGGCTAAGATTTTCAAAATCGATGTTATAACTAATTAATATTTAAAATTAAATTATTAAAATTTATTAAATTCATTTAGTTTTACTCCTAACTTCAAGAAATTTTCAAAAATGATTCTTTTACGGAGCTACTATTAAGTCTTTTTCATCAATGAGTCTAACTTTAATTAAAATTTCGAATGAAAATTTTTGCACTGTGTTTCACTTATTTTACCACTTTTTTCTGAGTGATAACTGAAATGTTTTAATTTCTCTTTTAAATTGATTTATTTATCAGTTCTTAGTCTCATATGAAGAAATTATTCAATTTCTATTCATTTGAAAGGAATCTGATATGTCAACTCTGGATGAATATTCTTATTTCGTAATTGCTCAAAAACAAAACTTAACGAATTTTGAACAACTAATAGTAAAGATTTATCAAATTTCCAATAAACTGTAAAATTAAAAATTGTTTTAAAATTAAATTAATGATTGTGTACTTTAAACACAAATACTATTTCTTTTATTTAAATCATATTATTTAGAAAATTATCAGTCTTCATTAATTCTAGAAATAAAAAGCAAATTGATGAAGCTCTTTCATAGCTTTGCTTTATTTTTCACCTTAATTAAGTTAAGCTGATAAATAAATTATATAAAAATACAAAGAAAATTATTAATTAATATTTCAACCCCAGGATGTCTTTTCTTTTCTCCAGTAAATAATATTAATATCTTTTTCAGGGTCCAAAATGAATATTTTATTCCTCAGTGGTTCCTTTTTACTTTGCATATCAGTAGCATGTGGTATTAATTTACAAAATGAAAAAGTATTACATTATGAGGTAAAACAACAGCCTGAGTCCTACGTAAGTTATTTACAATTCTGAGTGAATTTTATTTTCCCGTTTTCTTCATTAACATAATTTGGAAATGTTAATTTCATATCTATTTTCTTATTATAAACATAAATAATAAATTTTGTCGCATTAAAATTTTTAACTTGACTGGTGTTATACACCATACTAATAGGTGATTTTTGAACAACATAACAATCTAATAACTTTAAATATCTTAAGTAAATGTGCCTAATAGTAGCAATATTTAACTGTCGAATGTTTTTAAAAAATTAAATTTTATTTTGATAAAAGTGTTTTTCACTATATAATGTCAAGATTGCTTCAAGAGATTAAAATTAAGAAATGCATTTTTTTTAATAAATTGAGATTTCCTTATAAATTTAATATATGGAGATAGATTATAAAGAACAATTTTTATGCTAAACTTTTACATTAATACAATACTATTTTTAAGGCAATTAAAAAATGTGGAATGACATTCCACATTTTTTTATTTATTTTTTATTTTATTTTTCATTTACACTAAAAATATTATAAGACTGAGTAAAGACTAAGACTAAGATAGCCTGAGACTGAGTAAAATCTAAAGAAGTGTTAAGTAAAAATGCATTTAGTATATTAACTAATTGTATTGCTTATGAAATTACTTACTTCTTGTACTGAGATTTTGAAAATTTTAACTTCATTGCTGAAAGGATAAAATGCAAATTCAATATGATAGAAACTATATATTCTTA
>BMAW01097701.1:83968-162326 GCA_019974015.1 Nephila pilipes | reverse complement strand
TAACTTATTTAAGACTCCCATTTACCGGCCATTTTGATTTCGCGAACGTGATGTTCATCCTATAGGAATTTCCTCCTCAAATCTAGGCTATTTTATCCATTGGAATGACAAAAGTGCATCCGAAAAAGGAAAAAATTAGTGAAAATTTCAGTGGAATTATCATGTATTTCCACCACTTTTGTAAAATATTTTTACGCTTATCTTAATGATTCATTTGAGTAGTTTTCCAGTCTTAAAAAATATTCTAAACTATTTTCAAAAAACAGGGAGGAAATATAATTCCTCAGAAGTCTTCATTTAATTTTTGCTCTTTCAGATGCGTTTTATTACATGCGAATGGATGAATTGTTTAGATTTGAGGAAGAAGTAGAGTTTCCATGGGATTAACATTACGTTCACAAAATCAAAATGGCCGGTAGACGGGAGCCTAAAGGCTATCTCTTCGTTTTCTGAATAGTAAACTGACTCAGATTAAAATAATTGTGACGAAGAATGTGAAAATTGAAGTAAATAAGGTGAACCAGAGTAGCATCGTTCAAAATATTGTATTTGGTTTGAAATTGTGATATTAAGAAATGTTGGTTTGTTACTTTTATTAACATCGCCCTGGAAGCAACTCGAGGGCTGTTGGCAACGGACCTCGTAATTTTGAGCCCTGTCCATGTGATGAGGATGACACCTCAGCTGATACCCCCTCTCCTAACTTGCACACCACACCAACTGTATGACTTTGAACCTCTACAGATTTAGCGTGCATCAACCCCGGCTACCGGCGGGTCTACGGCGAGTCTTTAGTGGCATCAAGGCTCGAACCTACGACTCAATGAAAACCGTATACTGCAAGCCTGCGGCCACAATATTAAAAAAGAGACTGACATGTGTTTTCAATAAAATAATTATCTTTGTAAACATGTTTTCGTACTCTAAACATAATTTTTTTTAGCTCAAATCCTTCAATGTTTTATAATCAATCCAATTTACTTTTCCTTTACAGTATGCTAAAAGTTTCAAAATATATTAATAGTTAAGAAAATAATTATGGAATATATAAGCAGTTAAATTGAGCATCGATATTTTTATTACTACTCAACTCTAATACTCAAAACTTTTGTAAGTCGCATTTGGCAACAATATTAAAAGCTTTGTTTATTTTTCTGCTTGTTTCAATTTGGGGCTTTCTGTTTTACTACTGAAGTACTTTGACATCTACTGAATGAAAAACATCTTTTAAACGGGATTATTGCCTTTGTTGCTCTATATCCCACAAAAAACGATCAATCAGTCAATCTGTTTTACTGATTTGATCAGAAAATATAAGATTATACGAGAGAAGTTTCAATAATTACTACAACTGTATTATTTGTATGAAACTTAAATAACATTTGTAAATAATGTTTCCGTTTGTGGTGGTCTTCGAATAAATTCCTTATGCTTTCGTGTTATGAAATCGTGTCCTCTTGATATGAAGTGTGGATGACTTATTTACATGGATAAAGCAAGTCAGTGTGCTTTTAACTGAAGCAATTAAAAAATTAATTTATTTGAATTACTTGTTTCATAAAAACTAACAAAAAAGGGTTCTTTTTAATTGTTGTAAATATAAAAAGTTTCTACTTTTTAAATATATAAGGTGCATAATATATTTTTTTATTTTTATTTTAGCATAATTTATCTAATAAAAACCCTACATAAGCCAACTGTAGGCGTAATCAGCCAAAGTTTTGTGAACATAAATTTCTTTTCTAAAGCTTTACTCGATACAATAACCGCTCTTTAATCCGGCAAATTAGAGACCATGGTTATCCCAGATTAGATATTTTTCTGGATTATCAAGCGTCAATCTAAGATATTTCACTTAGAGAATGTTTTAAACGATTAAACATGTACTTAATCTATATACGCACATTCTGAACTTGTGTAAACGATATAAATATACAGCAAAGCATTTCGTCCTCCTAGGAACTACAAAAAATTAATTTCAAACATCGAGTTTGATTTCATTAACGTCACACTAGAAGCAACACGAGGGCTATTGGTGACAGACCTCGTAATTTTGAGCCTCGGTCAAGTGACAAGGACGACACTTGAGCTGACACCCACTCTACTAACTTCTACACCCCGCCAACGAGAGGACTTTGGGCCACCTCGACAGATTAAACGTGCAAAAGCCCCGTCTACACGGAGGGTCTTTAATGGTATCAATGCTCGAACCCACAATTTAACGAAAAAGCCGGCCGCTAGTCTGCTGCCTTAACCACTTCAAACATCGAACATTAATTTAATAGAATATTATTGTGTTGAAAAAACACGCATCACATACAAATATATAGTATAAGGACAGTTAAAACAAAAGTTCATAGATGAGTTGTACTTAAAATTAAAAAAAACTTTAGTTTTTAAGTAAAGTGATAAATAAGTTTCTAAAACGGATTGAATTTTAAGATGTCCTAGTTAGCTTGCATGCCTTGGCTGCTAAGGGTGAGAGAGAGTGTCTGAGCTCTTTTTCTATTAGTGGATCCAACTATTGAGAGTTTTTTTAGTACTTTTGCTGAAACATAGTTTTATGATATGTACAGATGGGTGCTTTAAAATGAAAAAAAAAAGGAGGAAGATTTTTAATTTTAGCTACCTTAGTCCAAAAAATTTAATAAAAGCTCATTTTCCAGAAATGGAAGATTGACATAAGTCCTGATAAAATATGTTCAGTTTTTCAAAAGCGTCATCGGTTTGGCACATTTTAAAAGTCATTTCTAGTAAACTTGGGGAAAAGTTAAAGAAAGTTTGTTGTTCCTTGACTGCTGAATATGTATCATATTTATTATTAGATTGATTAGTTTGGGTGTGTTGGAGTTTTCCGGACTCAGTAAGAGTGTTTCCATCTAATTTACATCTCCCGCCCCATGGCTCCGTCGTTTAAAACTAGTTGTAATAAGCTCTCTAATCGCATGCTTACATTTATTAGTTTAATTAGAAATTTAAGAACACTTACTGGACTTCGAGAACATTTATCTTACATTGTACAGTACGTACACAGATGTAATATCATATAAACGTGATGTATAACCAACTAAAACTTAAGAAATACAATATTTAAATGAAAACTGAGAGTTATTATAAATACCGGGCGAAATCGCGAGCAGCGCTGTGATGCAACTTGATGGTCAAAGTCAACAAACACTCTCCTGAAGGGCTTACCTCCTTCAGGTAAGTACAAGAATCGTGACTCTCTGAGGTACCTTAGTGATCTCTTTCTTTACAATTGAGTTTACTGTTTAACACAGGTGACAAAGACAGGCGACATGCCCTCGGGATAACCCTATACTCAATCCTTCTCTATTTTCAACCCCTTTTCTTGTCAACAAATTTTATCTTTTGTTGTTGTTTGGCGCAGCATAACCATTGGTTTTTGAGCCATAAACATCTACTTTCACTCATTCACTCACTAGGCGGGAAAATAGCCTTTGTTGCTCTGTATCCCATAAAATCATTCAATCAATCATCAGGTCAACAAATGCCCGAATCCAGACAAAAAAAATCCGAAAGCGAATGGTTCGATCGGTGCCGGATTATAGAATGTGGCGAACCATTGAAAGCCGGATAAAAGAGCGTTTACTACGTATTGGTTTGCAAGTTACAAATACTGATTTTTGCAAAGTTTCTAACCCATAAAATCCTTTGCAGAAAAAAAAGAGTTTTAAAAATAATACGAAGTGGTTTAAAATGCTAGGTGATTGTGTATATGGAATAAAATGTTAGATCATAGTGTATATGGAATAAAATGTTAGGTCATAGTGTATATGGAAAACAAATGCATTAAAATAAAAGTCATATAGCAAGAAAGTGATAAAAATCGTTAATATAAGAAATAAATACTTTTAGAATAATACAATTTGTTTAGAGTAATATGAAAAATATTATAATATTAGAAAAAACATGAAATGTATATAAAAATAAAATAATAGGAAGATTATAAAAAATACTGTTTCTGTTCGCTTTTCTCTGATATAATTCAAATTAAAATATCATAAATTTTCATTACCTCTTAATTTTTTTTCATCATCATTTCCCAATTTTACCCACAATTACAGAATTCAATGTTTTTTTTAAAAAATACTTGCATTCAACGCCATTACCTTAAAGAACAACCCATAAGTATTGCTAACAACCTCGAAAAAAATTTTCAATACAATATTAGCCAAAAAAAAAATGAACAAAATTATGAGCATGGATGTTTATTTCTTAATATTGCTTTCTTTGCTAACAAAACCATAAAAAGTCAATGGGAAACCTTGTTTAAATAATGACAGTTACATTTTTCGATTATTTCAAGTTCACATACACACATCATCCAATTCGTTAAAATCGATGATACCACACACACACATACCATATATAAATACAAAATTTTAGTTTCTCATAAGTTTCTAGGTGAAACATTGATTTTCTTTGATTCTGAAAAATGGTAAATATATAAATGAATATGCATACTGGATAGAGATAGAACAAAACAAAGAAATAAATCATAGTTAGAGTGTCACTAATCTGTAAACATTTATATATGATGCCTTTCGTAAAAATATTATAATTATATAAAACTATTATTTTTAGGAAAAATTAATTTTCTTAATAATTAATTCCATATGCCGTAGTCTCATTCTTTCATCAATGATAACACTTAAATTCCTTTGACTAACTTACATAATAAACAAGCCTTTTTTTAGAATCTAATTTATTAATATTATTTTTTTATTTTTTATTACTTTGGCAAAAACATATAACGTAACAAATACATAAATTTAATCTGTATCATTAAAAAGGAAAATTTGACAGTAAAACTTATTCTTCTTCATTCTTTTAAAATCTGCATTAGATAAATTCCTCATAAAAAATTTAGAAAATCCAATAAATTCCAACAATAACTTGAATAAAAAAAAAAGAAATGTTTGAGCCATAACTTCAAAAATTATCATGCAACACATGTATTATTCAAATAAAACAATAAATAAGAAATATTAAGTACGTAAATTTTAGTAATATAAGAGGCTAATCTTTACTAAATAGAAATGTCTGTTAATAATTTAATAAACATAGCTCTGGTTTATATAGTAATAAGACATTAATCTTAAAAACATATTTTAAGTTGAGATTGTGTGTTTTAATTTTAAATATTAAAACAGGGAGTATGATAAAGCAATGTTAACATACTAATTAAATAATACAGTATATTAAATTTGAGATATCATGTTAATATATTTAACAGTATTTACATGTAAAGGTTAAATTAATTGTAAGTTGTTTAGGTTTTTATCAACAATGTTAGCATTATACATTTGAGGCTTATTCAATGTCATTTAAATTTACTATTCCTTTTTTTTCTCTATCAAACAATGATGAAATTAAAATCTATATTTCATCTATAAAAATGCTTTTCTGTTAATCCACAAATATTAGTAAATCACTCGTTAGATTTCACTTGTACATAAGTACATTTACTGTTTATACACAACAAAAACAACGGCTGTGGCAAAAAAATTATCGCCATCAAAATTCGCCACGGCGTAATGATCAAATTCATGTTTCCACAGGCACAGGAATGCCATGGAAACGTCCTGGTCACATTTCTCGCCAATTGTCACCTGACAAACGATTCTATACCTATCCAACATCAAGTCTCTCAACTCCTCACGGATGTCAGACGATATTTTTACGACGTGTTCCTTCATCTCGGAAGCAGAATATTCTTTGTTGCGCAGATTTCTTTTGAGGATCCTTTCGGTGATCGCAGTGATGACCGCTGGTTTGACTTCAGAGGTTGGCGCCAGTTGGTAGGTACAGAGGTCCTCTTCGGCTTCAGTCCGTGAAACCTCGTCCTCACCTTCTCCGTCCCGGGCCTCGGGTCTCAGGTCCTCTTCTATTTCAATAGGCAAAATTTGCGTCACGAAGAAAATACCTCCGTTCTCCATCGCATCATCCAGATTGACGGGAGCAGTTTCTGTTTCGTCAGCCATCTTAATCGCCTTCGGACACTCGTAATAAGGAACAACTTTTGTAAACAAAGTTTTCGTCAGCGTTTTGATTACTTTCAGTTGCCATGGAGACTTTCCAATTGCTGTCAGTGACAACGTGTCGCCATCTACAGTGTCTTTAGAGAAGTAAGGATTTACTCAAAGACATGAAAATTTTTGTCAGTAATCAAATATATTTAAATGTAAGTTAATTAATCATTATCAATTAATATATATATATTTAGATACTGAATAGCTTTTTTTTCCACCTATGGATCCACTTTTAATTATTTTGCTTCATGTATTTTCTTTCGTCTGTTAGCTATTAAATAAAAAGTCAGACCGGTACTATAACAGACTATAAATTGTAAGATACCGAATTCGGACCTCCTAAAATCAAACCAAACAATCATATATGATTATAAGTACTGTAGCATGTAAAATATGTCTCAAAATCTTTAATCTGGGTATAGAAAATGAGATATCTGTCTTAAAACATCGACATTGTTATCTGACCAGCCTCAAAATTAAAGTAATGGTTACCTCCAGGGAATCCTTGAATCAAAAAAAAAAAAAAAAAAAAAAAAAGGACCGCTAGGAGTATTAACTAATAAAACACTGTAAAGTGGAAATGGAGTTGGATAATTTTGCAGATAGAATGTTAGAATCGTAACCGAGTGAATTTTGAGCTTCTCATAAATCCTAATGAGGTCGGGAGATACAATCAGACATAGAATATATCAAATATAGCGAGTGATTGTTTTTTGACGTCACACTGAGAAGCAACACGAGAGCTCATAAATTTGAATTTCGGTCAAGTGGCGAGGACGACACCTAAGTTCTCCGGTGTGACCTCTCCAAACTTTCACACCACTCCGGGAGGACTTTGAGCCACGACAGATTCAACGTTGCATGAGTCCCGGCGGGTCTTTAGCTGCGTGGGGCCCGAACCCCCGACGCGACGAAAACAGCGGGCAGCGACAATGACCACGAGGATACCACGGCCATATACGTGAAATAAAGCTTAGACTTCGAAGTTATAGAGTCATTAACGTTGTGCGATTGAGGAAAGAGAGATTTCAGTTCAGATATCGATTTCGTCAATTTCTCATAACTAAAAAAAAAAAAAAAAAGTAATGGAGCTATGTTAATAGAGTTTTTGAGTCTTCTTTCTATGTACGCGCGCACGAGTTTTTTCCTCTTTTTACATCACAATTTTATTGTATTTGTAGTTAGAGTTTGGCAATAGTCTATATCAGAATAATTCACATGCGAGTGGCCGCCGTAGCCTAGTGGATATGGCAGAAGACTCATGGCCGGCAAATTTTCGTCGTGTAGTAGGTTCGAGTCTGCTGCCACTAAAGACCTGCCGTGTAACCTGAGCTGATGCACGTTAAATAAGTCGGGGCCCAAGTCCTCCCATTGGCGTTATGTGGAAGTTAGGAGAGGGGAGTGCCAACTCAGTCCTCGTCACTCCAATAGCCCTCGTGTTGCATCTAGAGCGACGTTAATAAAACCAAAAAATTAATAAACAATGACATTACTAGGTTTACCATTTTAGCACATTTATCAGACGTTTTAGCACCATTCTGGTTTCTATCGCAGAGGCGTGGGCTAAAATAGGATACAAATTCTTTTCTCGTTTCAAAAAAAATTTTATGAATATTATGGCAACTTAAAATCGTAATATTTGTTACAGCGTTTTCAAAGATATTTTTTGAAAATAAATGTTTAAGGATAACGAAGAGAATATAGCCTTTGCTGCTCCATATCCCACAAAAATCAATAAATAAAGGACAACGTAAGATTCCATTTCCACTTTCAAAAATTTCCTTTTTTTTTTTTTTTTTAAATACTTCACTTTTTTGTTTTTAAATTTTAATTGCCTCCATTTCATAATAAAATTAATGTCTAGATCTGGTACATAGGTTGACAATTTTGCATGAGCACAAAGGCTTATCGGCTTTTAATATCCAATTCTGATATTTTAAAGGGCGTTGCTTCGACTTCATTTGTCAATTATTGCTTTATTACGTTGAATTGAAAAGTTAGAAGAAAAATTTTACATAAGAATTTTGAAAATTAAAAGGATTAATGAGAAAAATCACAATAAAATAAAGTTAAGGGAATTACTTCCCCGCCACTAGCGGCTTTGCGGGGAAGAATGTGGTTAAGACCCAATATAAACACGGAATGGCGACAATTAGCATTTTTTGGCAATGACTTTTTTAATACCAAATTTCGTGTACGCATGTAAAATGTAGTCACACATATTAAATTAGCGATTTAAAAAAAATCCGAGCGCATACTGTATCTAGACGAATCACGGGCTATATTTCGGTTAATGTGTCTGTAATTTACGAATATATATATTAGCTATTATTTAATCAATACTTCGCTTAGAGATAGTTTATAATACAAGACAGAAAAGCGAAATAAAGTATTTAGTTAAGTTTAAAATACTGTAAATGTTAAGTTAACGTTGCACAAGAGCAAGAACGAGGGCTATTGGAGACGGCCCTTGTAACAGATAAGTGACGAGAACGACACCTGGTTATACTTTCCTGTATTGCAAACTAAGTCCCGTGTGAACGCTGAAGCCCAGTTCCATTTCACATACAAAATCCACCAATATTCCGCCCGACGTTCGTTGTGAGTGATAGTATTTTAATGGTGCAAGAGCCAAATGTGGCCAAGCTGCACCCAACAAGGTGAAGCTGTGATCTAGACGTTTGAAGAAATTGGAAAAATATATACATCCCTAGGAGGGTCAAAAATGGAGAAGGATGGGTATCCAAAGGGAGCGTCATCCGTGTTTACCAAAGACAGTAAACCCCGTGAGAAAGAAAAAGACCGCTAAGGTGCATCGGGTTATAATGCCCGTACCTACCAAAAGAAGGCAAGACCCTGAGGTTCCCCAACGTGGATTGGTTTTATTAACGTTGCACTAGAAGCAACACGAGTGCTATTGGCGACGGACCTCGTAATTTTGAACATCGGTCAAGTAACGAGGACGACTCCAACGTGGAAGACCAGTACCGATATAATCCCCAGGGGGCAGAGTGCCCAGCTATACCGTCAGACACTGGGTACCTAGTTTAGTCACTTCTTCCGAGATGCATCAGCTATATTGGGACTATTTCATACCCTGCCACCACACGGGTGCACGTTTAGTAGTCTCAGAATGTAAACATTGTTGGCCATGGGATCCCGAGACAGCTGTTTCTATGCGATTATTAGTTACATACTTTTTTTTCTCGACAGTGAAATCGTTCTCAATGCAATGGATTTATTTTATTTAAATCGCATTTAAAAACTACAAGAGGACCATAAACGACAGACCTCGTAATTTTGAACTAAGGTCAAGTACGAGACCTAACCAGAAAAATCTGGCCATAAATCAGCGACTAGTGCGCGATAAACCATTAATACGACGCTACCGAGTCGACAATAGGGAGCGCAACTTAACATTGGATTTTGAGATTATAATGCAGGAAGCTTCGTCCAGTGACTGTTCGTTGGTGCGTTAACAACTAGACTATAGCAGGTCACGGTCATCTCGGGTTCTAATAATACGATTCTTGCTAACGGTAGGACCCAAATTGTAGCAGCTGCAAGTTGCTCAAACGCTACATTACTGGACAGTAGACGATAGGTCACGTTACGTCCGGTCCGAAGAATCGAAATTGCAGCTATAGGGCAAGCGGTTGCGAGTCCGTGTGCAGAGTAAGTAGCACTAAACACTGTTTTCTGGTAACAGATAAGCGGCGGCAGTGCAACTGTCTGGAGCATATTTATATAATTTTTTCACTAGGTCTTCTCCTTATCCTGGGTTGAACCCTGACGAGCTTAGATAGATAGTAAAATTACTGGATGATCATATTCGGCCTTTTATCCGCAAGTTGTTCCCTTTCTTTAGGTGCTTAGATGAGCACTTTTTCACACTAACACGAAATTTACGACCCGAATAATCTTTCTAATGGGGTTTGTAGTCAGATAAACACGGATGACATACTCCTGAGATGCTCCAGAACTTCTACTATTTTTGACCCTTCACCTTGTTATTACATGTTCTGTACCCTCTCTTTCTTGCATTTAAAGAGTTTTGTCGATATCGGATTTTTTCCCCCCTTCATTACCGTGTGTTTGGCGCAAGTTGACTAAATATAGTCTTTGCAACCATAAAACCAACCAATCAAGTTGTTCCCACTGGACTGTGAGTGAGTGAGTGAGTGAATGTAAGGTTTATTGGCGCAAGAGCCAGATATGGCTATGCTGCACCAAACAAGATTAAACTGTGCTCTAGACGTGAAGTTGAAAAAAGATAAGTGGTTGACAAGGAGGGTCGAAAATAGAGAAGGATCGCTAGGGTATCTCGGGAGTGCGTCACCCGTGTTTACCAAAGACAGTAAACCCCATGGGAAAGAAAAATATCACTAGGGTACCTCGGGTTCAATTTCCCACTGGACGATGTGCTCTTTCAAGTGTATCAATCTCTTTCGTGTTTGATATGCTTGTTTAACTAAAGAAGCAAATGAAAGATATATATATATATATAAAAGAAATTCACCAATAATTCATCGAATTTTGTCAGATAAATTAAACATAGTTCTGTCATTTTCCACTTAGAACGAAATGAACATTACTACAAGAAAATGCCGATAAGCATTTTTAAATCATGCAAATTCGAGGTTTTCATGTTGAGTGGCTCTTCAAACACTCATTTAAAAACAATTGGATGATTTTATACTGATTATAGATGTCATGTAAACAATATTTCACACAGTAAGTGATAATAGGTTTATGGTACTAAAGCCAAATCGGGCTGAGCTGAATCTGTTCATTGAATTCAACAAACAGATATTGAATGAAGGAACATCAGCTATATGTCGAACGATTCCTTAAAAATCCATTTAAAAATAAGATAGTTGTACTGACTATAAGTGTCATCTAAACAACATGTTCCCTGAACTCAACAAACAGATTTAGATTGAAAGGGTATCTGCTATATTGATTGGTTGATTAACAATGCGCCAAACGCAACTCAAGGTTATTCGAGACGAATCTCGTAGCTCAGAACCAGTCAGTTGATGAAGACCGCCCCTGAACTCTTTAACTTTCATAACATGCCCGGCAAAGGGACTTAAGCCTTGATAGATTGAACATACATAAGCACCACTTCACGATGATTTTTGGAAGTCTGACATCATAATCTGCTACCCATCACTAATGAAACTGTTGCTCTACCAGCCAGACTAGAAACGACTCGAATTCAAACAGAAAAGATTAAAACATTTTTGAAATACTTGTTTTATATTAATTTTAAATTTCAAATTAAGGGATGGTAAAGTTTTATGGGGCAAGAGCCAGATGTGGACATGCTGCACCACACAAAGTGAGCAAGAGCAAAGCTAGTAAAGTGTAAAACTGTTCTAGACATGTGGGAAAATATAAAAACGTAAAATTTTGATTGGCAATGAGGGTAGAAAATAGTGAGTGAGAGAGTGAATGTGAAGGTTATTGGTGCAAGAGCCAGATGTGGCCATGCTGTGCCAAACAAGATTCAACTATGGTCTGACGTGAAAAAAATTGATAAAATACAAAAACTGGTTGACAAGGAGGGTTGAAAACAGAGAAGGATTGCTAGGGTAACGTGAGGGTGCATCACCTGTGTTAACCAAAGACAGTAAACCCATGGAAAAGAGAAAGATCACTAGGGTGTTTTGGGTCATGATGCCGGTACCTACCTAAAGAAGACAAGTCCCCAAGGTCCCCTGATATAATCCCCAGGGAAATTTCAAATTAAATGTAAAAAACTTAGCAAATAAGATAATTTGAAAAAATTTAGAGATTTCTTAGTAAAAAAAAAAAAGAAATCTAAAATAATGAACTTAAATCAATATTTGGGAGGAAATTCATAAACTATCAATATTCATTAATTGCAAAACTCTTAAAAGAAGCTATCAGTAATACTAAATAAAGTTTTAAAATTACTCCTAAAACAAAGAAATCGATCTATAAGATATCCAAAAATTGATTTATTGAGAAACGTTTACAAAAAGAATTTTGAAGTGTTGTTTTGATGAAAATTTCAGACACGTAATTGCACTTTCTTCAAAGCAAAAATCACACATTAAAATAAAAAATATTTACACCACAATTTTTAATTCTTAAAAAAAAATTCAATAATCACCTTCTTTCTGACATGCTTGTTTACTAATTCTTTGATGCATCCATAAAGATTCAAATTTGGAAAAATGATATAAATGGAAATAATTTTAAATTATAAAGTAAAAATTAACATAATATTTTAATAAATTTCTCAACTTCCATTAATACAATGACTCTCAAATAAATCACATGTTCAGAAAAGAGCCTCTCATTCCAAGGTCACAGACATATGAGTTTTAATTACCAAATATAATGGATTGTAAGCTTTTGATTGATAGTTTATTAAAGTCGCACTTAGAAACAAATGAGAACTATTGGCGATGGACTTCGTAATTTTGAACCTCGATCAAGTGTTGAATCATGATCACTCAGCTATCATGGTCACAATGGCTAGTAAATAAAAGTAAACTTATAGTAAATGACTTTTATTACATATCTTGTACATCACTGATGATCAATAGCCAATGAAATCTTAGTAAAGTTCCATGCATTTATAAAACAAGAAATAGGTTTTAAAATTTTAATAGAGGAGAAATAATAAAATTTAGCAAGGTTTTTTCTTCACAAAACATCATTAATCAAAATTAAAAAATTACATGCTCTGTGATTTAGGTTGACAGATTTTGAAAATGTATAAAATAAATATAAATGTTACAATTTCTAACTGTAATTGGACTATAACACTTCACTTATCGAAAGTTACATTTCATAATAAAAACAGGAAGAAATAACAAGCTGAAAATTAGACTTAATCCTTATCTATCAATTAATTCTGAATTATTTTCTAATCTTTCAACAGTTTTAACAATTTTATTCTCATGTGTATAGCATAACTGTGAAATCAAAAATGCAAAAATCAGAGGTAATTTTTAGTAAATATTGAAAATATATTTACATAATTTGTAATATAAAAAGATTTCACTGTTTTATTATATATCTCTATCAATAATAGTTCAGATCTTTAAAAAAAATCTTGAATACATTTTCAAACATAGCAAAGGAATAATTCTCACTCTTTTCTCATCCTTCACAAAGTGAGTTGTAATAAAAATAGCTCATATTTGAATGGAATAATTTATTTCAACAAAAAATAAGAATTCTTCAAATAGTATCTGCTTCTGGAATCTGTTTGTGAGCCAAATAGAGGAATCCAATACTGGAGAGAGCACTAACCAGAAATATCACATCGAACCACCTGTGGTAGAAGTTAAATTGAAGATCACCTAGCACCTCTGTGATGATTGACCTGAAATAAAATTCACATCAATCTCTAAAAAGGTTAACGAAAGCAAAAAAAACTTTCAAACGATTTAAGAACTGGTACTTCTCTCATTCAACTTATACATCATACAGGGTGAAGAGACTGAGATTGTTATAGGCTTGTTCTAAATCTCTTCTTATTAGACTAATATAAAAATTAGAAAAACAACACCAAAAGATAATTACAGATTCAAATTCTAAAATTTAATATTGTTATTCTAATTGATTAATCACTCTTTATCATCTATGTTTTTTTAAAAAAAAAAACATCACAATACTTAAAACCATATCCCAAAATATAACTTTAAAAAATGAAATATATATATATATATATATCATATTGAAACACATTCTGTTTAATTTCAAATAACTACTTTTACTGGAAAATAAAAAAAATTATTCATATAGTACCTGTATTCAGAAGGCATATTCATTCTTATGAGCAATACAGATGACACAAAATACATGCCCTGTAAAAATTAAATAAATTTACAAAAACAATTTAAAATATAAACTCTTTGATACGAAATATCATGGATAAATTAGGAGAGTTTTAAATTTAAAAATAATGGTCTCTGCTTTAAATATATATATATATATATATGAGAAATTATACAACAAAATTCTAAGGTAATAATAACAACATATAACAAATATTCCTCTCTTAACCCTTAAATGCATGATTATTTGTTTTGAATTCAATAAAATCGTTTATTATAGGAAAATAGTCATAGGTTACATAAAAAAATAAATAAACACATCCAGGTAATAATAAATTATATTTATTTTGAAAAAACTTGTATGTAGACTTTGGCAACAATATGCATTTAATATTAAAATTACTATAGATGCTTACCAGATACGTGATGATTACATAGATAGCTTACCTGACAATAGATGAGAATTATTTAACAATTAGATAAATCACTTCTTTGTAGAAAACTCGACAAAAAAAACTACCTCTTCAGGTAACACAGTGAACTTCATCAACCACCACATTCAAATGTCAAAAAGGGATATAACTTACCCACCAAAAGTAATGTAAACTTTTTTCTTTCACATGAGATTTATTGTTTATGGCTACCAAATTCCGTTTGGAAATGAACACACTAAGGTTTTTGATTAAAATTAAGTGAAAATTTATGTAGACAATTGACAACAATATGTATTTAAGAGTTAATAAAAAAGAAGTTACTAATGTATCAAATATTACAACAATATGAAATTAAAATAGATTGAAAATTAAGATATTATCTTCAAATCAACAATAAATATTAATATTTCATGTCAGTTATTTTTTTGTATTATCCAGAAAATTAAATTAACATTGGCCACACAATCAACACTCATAAACCCAAATTTCAGACACAGCATATGAAAATGTTTTTTAACGATTAAAGAGGCTGAATATGGATATTTAAAATTCATGTATTAAAAAAAGTCAGAATTTAAAAAAAAAAAAAGCAATATACTGAATTAGGTAATCACTATCCCATTTTCATCATTAATGCAGTTAAAATGGTACTTTATGATATCAAGGAAATCAGTAATAATGACTACTTAAACAAGTAAATAAAATATAAAGTTTAAAGACGTTATTAGAAGTCATTTGTCATAACCAATCTGATGGACATTACTAAAAAATATGCAATATGTAGAAGTGGTTATTGATGTTTTAGTGCTGTTGAGCTAGAAACTATAGTATCTGAATGTTTTAGTTTTAATATTTTAATTACTTTCCAGCAATTAAGTTTAAAATTACCATATATACAATTAACTACCATTTAAAATAATAATTTCAGGTGTGAAGTCACTATCATTATATAAATAGAATTTTTTTAACCTAACTCAATTTTCAAACAATAATTTTCGTAAAACATTACAACAAGAATTTTAAATACAAATTCGTACTGAATAATACAAGAATTGAACTCTTACTGTCAATTGAAATATTTTGGAGTTATATAACTAAAAATGTATACATATAAGATTTTTATTAATGTAATTGAATTCTTTTTTATTAGTCAATAAAATTGTTACATGGTTATCAATAGCAATTAAAATTTTAAAATGCTATAACAAACAATCTTGACTTCCACTACATCAAAGGTCTATTAAAATAATATCCATAATCATAATAAAAGGTACCTGAGGATAATACGGCCATTATACGTAATATGGCTACTTTTTGTGATTTAAGAGATAATTTCTAAATTAACAGCTTAGCTTCCTTTTTAAAATAGTTGACTTTACTATTGAAAAGGAAGCTAAGAAGAAACTATGGTAGTGCATCAAGCAGGATTTGTTAATGAATCTTTCCAGAGAACGAGATTATAATGTTTCCATGGCTTCCCAAAATACTATTGTTATTTTGATCAAGTAAATTAACTTCTTTTGGGTGTGGTTATGGAATCAAAACAATGTAATGCAGTGCAGATTTTGTTAGGTTTTAAAATGCTCTTTAGTAGTATGTGATGAATTTTCTTAAAACATTTATGATTTGTATATGAATAACAGCGTTTTGAGAAACCTATAGCTGCAAATAATATAGCTACCAATTGCCATATTATTAGCCTTTACTAATGGCTGTGAAACTTTCATAAGAACTTTTTTGTATCATATGTGTATTGTATTTAATATTATACTTATTTCATTCTCTCATAAAAATATTTTTCTTTTTCTTTTTATCAATTGGTCAACTTGTCTTTAAACAGACAGAGGATTAGGGAGGGGGACTAAAATCTGCAAAATATATACTTGGCTTCTTCTCATTCCCATATGACTAATTTCACACGGAAATAAAGTTATATTCCTTAAAATAATAAAATTTTGCATTTTTTCATTGTTCCTTTTGCGTAAGAAAAGTAAAACTCGGTAAAAATAGATTTATCCAGAAAAATAAGAAAGTGGTTTTTTTATCTTTTAATAATTTTATCTTTTATCTCTTTAAGCCATATTATCTACAAAAAGAGTGCATAGTAAAATATTAAATTTGAAAGTGAAACCTTAAGTTAAAACTAAAATTCTTTTGAAACTTAAAGAGAAAAGATAGCACTTATAGCTACAGGTTATTCAGTTTTAAAACTCTTTACATCCAATGAAATTTTAGTTACTAATAAGATAGGTCACATTCACCTTCAGGACCTTAGTATAAATAGAATGTTAATAAACTTCCACAGATGATTGAATTCCCCCCCCCCTGTCTAAGGCTATTTGAAGAACCTTGAAATTAAAATTTATAATGACCAGACTTTTCAAAATTATGTATATTTTAAACATGTTTAATTAAAATTAATTGAATGCAACTTCATAGAAAAATAAATAACTCTCAAATTATATGTTTCATTTTCCATGGATTGTATATATTTCCTAGGGGGGAAAATAAAATTATTTGCTCACCATAATTTGGGCCAGTGCCAGCACTATAATGTTTGATGATTTGCTACTGGATATTGCATAGAAGAACTATTAAAGGGGAAAAAAATTGTTTAAAGAATCATTAATAGAATGGGAAAAAAAGGCAGCAAAAATGTAAATGAAAATTTAGTTAAAAGAAGGGGGAAAAGCATACATACTTTTGTCAGCGTTATCAAAAGGCCTCTAATAGATGTAACAACAATCACACCAACCAATATGAATGAAATGTACTGAGACCAAAATTTCACCTGGTGAAAAACAAATTTCATATGATTAAATCAAAAATTCAAGAAAGTTATAAAAAAAAAGACACATTTTACCACTTCTAAAAAATAACTTTTTTTTTTTTTTTTTATTTAAGATTGAAAACAAAATATTTGTAATCACAGAATTAAAAATATATACATTCTGTAATTTTTTTAACATAGTAATAAATATTAATAGGAACAATAAATTTTACAAAAGAGCAATTCCTCTCAGCCATACATTTAGAATTAAGATAATTAGTAATTTAAATGTTATTATCCAACTATAAACTTTTCCTTAATATTGAAAGTATAAAAGTAGTTTAAAAAAATAAGAAAACTACATATAAATCACAAATCATCAATCTCTTTGATAGAATTCATATATTTGTATGATATTCATTTTAAAAATGTAACCGAAATAAGATTTTTTTTTAAAAAAAAAGTTATTTAACAACATACATCAAAATTAATTCCCATGTAATTCACTGCAATTTCAATACCTCTTGTAACTGGATCCACTTTACCAACTCTGTCAAATAGAATATTGAAAGTACACTGAAAAAAATTAATAATTTTCTAAATTATTTTAGGTAACACAATATTCTCAAACTATGGTTTACAAAACTTCGAACTACAAAAACAATATAAAAAGGTTGTATATACTTTTTTTCATTTTTAATTTTGATATAAAAATACTTGCTCCTTTCTTGCCTTAAGTATAGAAATAGGATAACAATTTTCACAACACAAAAATCATGTTGAAAATTAAACAATGCAATAAAATTAATCAAATAAAAGAATGCCAGTATCTGCTCCGTGACATAAAGAAACTATGATCTCAGTAGAGGAAGTTACATATAAATCTATATTTCCCACTTTTGAACTTATCTGATTATAGAGACATAATTTTTCAATAGCTAACAGCAATTTTTTATCTACATTATAAGTACTACAAATATTACTTATAGGTACATATTATAGCTATGTATTTTCAACATTTTAAAAATACCTCACCCAACCTTTAACATAGAGTAACTAATTACCTTGAATGGCTGTTAGAAATCATTTTGACTGCAATAAATCGAGAGTAAACGTTTGAATTTTTAACCCAGATATCATTATAAAAATTTAAAATTAGCTATTTTAGAAAATTAAAAACACAAGCTATATTTTTAACAGTAAAATTTTCTATTATATAAAATAATATACATTTGTTTTCAGAAAAAAAGAGTAGTGTATTCTTATTGAGCATTTATTTTTCATTATAATCATCAACATATAATTCCAAGGAAAAAATTTAATGCACTGATCTTGTGACAATTTCTACAAACAAGTTTAACATATGAGGAATATACTTCTTTGAATTTGTTTCGGCATCACAATACTGGTGACATTTATTACTCATGGTTATATACAAGCTAGCAAAGCACGCAAGTTGTTTCTTTGACAACAATGTGACAATCTCAGGTCATTAATAAGATTAAAAATAAAAGATGATCAAGAACTTTTTTGAAGAGTAACTAGTGCTAAAAAAAATCCTGGAATTTACATTTGTAATATCCAAAACATTGCAAAAAAGTGTACTCAGGCTCCTTGAAATCAATCACTTCATGTACAACAACTGGCTCATTTGATCAAATACATCTATGCCATACTTAATATTATAAAAATTTACCCCTTCTAAAAAACCCTTTCTAAGACCTTTTTTAGGATTATCAGATATCTCAACACTTTTATGATAACTCTTAACATTTTTATGAGGTTTTTTTTAACACCATTAACAGTTTTTTAGTCAATCATTTCAGACATATTGTACCAACATCAGAAGTTCCTTTTGCCAAAAATAGTCTGCATAATTCTGAGATATATAAACTTTGCATATTAAGACATTTCTTTCCTTAAAAAGAAATGGATCTGTTAGTTTCACAAGGACATAACCACCAAGAGAAGCCCTTGCGTCCATCACTTCATTTCTTAGTTACATAAAACTATTCAAGAAATATTTGGTATCT
Source organism: Nephila pilipes (assembly GCA_019974015.1). Classification (NCBI taxonomy): domain Eukaryota; kingdom Metazoa; phylum Arthropoda; class Arachnida; order Araneae; family Nephilidae; genus Nephila; species Nephila pilipes. The sequence goes on along the minus strand of BMAW01097701.1, from coordinate 143,213 downwards.
ACATCCACAATGAGCCAAATTTTAATCCAAATATATCAGGCTGATTTGCCAAGAACTACATAAATTTGCAACATATATTACACAAGATTGTTCATTGATTGTTATAGTTTCACAACTATAAAACACAAGTGAGAATTTTCCATAAAAGTGACCATAACTCAAAAGCAAGGTTAAATTTATCTTTTATAAGCCAAGTCAAATGATTTGACTTATCTTCAAACCACAGAAACCATAGATTTTTTAAATAATTTCATGGTTATTTCGCCAAAGACAGCAGGACACCACAGTTTGGAGTATGTCATTCAAGTACATAACATTGTTCCATTTGCATTAACTAGAGCAATAAAAGCATCCAATTCTTCCAAGGAAATGCCTAATGAATTAAAATTTTAATTGGCAGCAAAGCATATCAATCATACATTTTTCATGGTTTAATACAGATTAAGAAAACAACAAACATGAAGATCAAGCTTCATTTCCTTCCAATATTTCTTTTAGCATATAGAATAGATCCTTTCTTTCACTATCTTTTCTGAGACATTATCAATAATTTGCCATTAAATTCTATCTCAAGCATAAAGATTGTCTGAAAAGCTTACAATATATTGCGCTGGATTTTCATCACCCATTTCTTCTTCTGTGGAGTCTGAGCTTGTTCAGGAATTTTGCTTTCCCAAGGAATCTTGATATCTGAATCGCCATTTTCATCATCATTACAATTTTGATAAAGTTGATGAAAAAGAGCCGAAATTCCTCAATACTAAGATCCTTTGAACAAAGTATTTTGAAAAAATAGACTGGCATGTGCAATTGCCAACACTTGAAACCATGTTACTGACTCACATTCACCTACAATGGTTATGCAAACAAGCACATACACACAAATGGAATAAAAAAAGGAAAAGGTATTTCAATAACAGAGAGCTCTAATCTCTATGGTGGTCTTTTTGTCTGCTTCAGTCATTCTAGATAGAACATTAATTATTTGATTCTCAAACAATATTGAAGAAAAAAAATTCATGATGTATTTAAAATCCTTAAAAATATAATGAAGGTCATGAAATTTCAGATAGCTGACACAAATGTTTAAAAAACAATTACTTCTCAAAGTAGCTTTGCAGTCAAAATGGCTGTTCCAGTCATTCTAGTGTTAAAAACTATTCACAGAAACTTTCATGAGTTCTAAATTAAACCAATAAATGTAACTGAAGATATAATTAAGTGAAGGAAAGTGAAGAATTCTTAGGCATTATTTAATTTCTTCCAATCCAAACATTGCTTATATCTGCATAGTTAGTTAAATAACAGCAAACAATGAGAAAAAAAAAACAGCATTAATACAGTGTACTATGACTGAAAACTCAAATAATATCTTACTTTTTTCCATTTATTTTTCATACAAAATTTTAGAGTCAAGCAATAATGATCACAATAAGTAATAAACTTTTATATAGCATAACATTCAATCTATAAAGAATGAAAATTATTAATTTAGCTTTGTCTCAATTTTTAATCAACTCATCTGTTTATTCATTAAATGTCAACTCACAACCAGGAATTAAGTTTTAAAATGACAGAACATTTGTTTTATTATGCATTATTTTAATAATTATTTTTTATAAAAGTATTCCAATTTAGCATAAGTTGTTATTAATTAAATTCAAATCATGATAACATTAAAATTACCCATCTAATTCATAATCAGAAATTCAATATGCTACTTTTAATAATCAAACAGCAAATATGATAATAGGGAAATATTTATATACATAGGCAAACCATTAGAATGATTCTAATAAAAATAAATACTTAAACAGGTAGGAATACATACTATAAAAATTTTCCACATACAATAAAGTGAAAAGAAATAGCCTAAGCAGTTAAAATATTTTCCTTTAAGTGTTTTGGACCACTCAATACGCTCCTACAAAAAGATAAAAATAATAGTTTTAATTATTACACTATCAAAGCAATATTAGTTCATATATAAAAACAAAACATCATAGAAAAGAGTATAATAAAAACATGATTATGCTAGCAAACATTGAAACAGAAGAACAGAAGATGCAGGTAATCAGAAAGTACCAAGACAATTTTCAATATGAAAAGAATTACATAATACAAACACTATATATATATATATATATATATATATACACACACAGTGATAGCCAAAATTGCAGACACTTTTGGAAACTTTATATTTTTCAATTTTATATGCTTATACAAAATGTTATGTTTCACAAAAAGCAAAGCCGTATAGAGAATTTAATACTGAATTCAATACAAAATACAAAAATCAAATGTTTGCAATACAAAAAATACAATAAAAAAATTCTATGTACTTAAATCAAAAAAACAAACACAGTTATGAAGTGGTTTATAATGTCTAACTTTCTGGCCAGCAGAAGCTGACATTATGTTTACAATTTTAACAAGTCATTATTGTTCTTAGTGTAACATTACTCACGTTGAATAAGAGAAATTCATGAATTCTCTAAACTCGAAATAAATACATTGCTAAGTTATTATTGTGCTTTGTTCTGTTTCTTTTATGATTAAATTATAAGTAGGAATAGTTATAAAAAATTATAATATAACAATTCCTACTACTACTTAATTGTATTGACATCAAATACAAGAGTGGACTGGATGCCTAGAAAAAGTTGTAAGATTATTATATAGTAAGAAAGTGGTCTTTCCTTTGATGAAATTGCAAGATGTGTGGTTGGTTCAATGACTACAACTGGAGTCTGAAACTTTTGTTTGCGATATCAGGTAACAAATTCAATAAAAAACAAAGCAGGAAAAGGATGAAAAAGGTGTACCACATCTGTTGAGGACAGAAGAATAAAAAAAAACTATGTCTCCAAGATAGAAGAATGTCATTAATGGCCATCAGAAGTTCTCTGAATGATGCTGGTGTTCCTGTCAGTTCAAAAACAATCAGAAGATTAACAGAAGTTGGACTAAAATGTAGAATGCCAAAAAAAAAAGCCTGATCACAATTTACAGCAGAGCAAAAAAAAATAACAGTAGGCAAAGGAACACATTAATTACACAGATGATCTGTGGTCATAAGTTATATGGAGCGATGAAATTAACATTTCATTATTCGGTAATGATGGGCGAAATTTTTGCAAGATGTAAGATAGGTTTCTTGAATTGAACAGCTACATACTGACTGCATTTCAGCAATTGAGAAGAACCCACTTAGTGTTATAATTTGGTCATGTATATCAGCAGGTGGTATTGGTTGTCTTCATGTCATTTAAGGAACACTGAATGCCAGAAAATACAATGTCACTATTCTAGAACTAAAATGTCTACCTTCCATTAGGGATCTCTTTCCCAACAATGCTACATTTATTTTTCAACAGGGTTCTGCTCCCTGCCACACAGCAAAATTATCGAAAGAGGCATTTTATACAAAGAGCATTGAATTGTTGTTCTGGTTAGGAAAAAGTCCTGACTTCAATCCTATTGAAAATTTGTAACAACATTTAAAAATTCTTATCCAAATGAGACGCATATTAAATAAAAGGAAATTAATTGAAGCTATAATTGTTTCCTGGCATCTTATAATAATGAAGGAAGAACTAAAAACTATTGTCAGCTCGATGAAACATCCATGTGAAGCTGTAATAAAAAATAAAGGCTACCCTACTAAGTACTGATAACTCACAGCAATCATCAGTATCTAATGTATAACAATAATTATTGCAGCTTAACTTTTTTTTGTAAATGCAAGTATATTAATTTTGTTTCTTGTATTGAATTCAGTATTAAATTTTCTTTAAAACGATATGTACAACTTTACATTTTGTGAAACGTAACATTTTCTAATAAGCATACAAAGTTAAAAAACATGAAACTTTTCAAAAGTGTCCACAATTTTGGCTAACACTGTATATGTATGTGTATATATATATATATATATATATATATATATATATATATATATATAAACACAAGGGAAAATAATACAAATTACATATAATTTTCTTTAAATATTGACAATTTATTTCTTATGTGACAGCATGTCATATAAATCTTCATATCATACAAAATTTATTTTAATATTCTAAAATAAAAACTACTTTTAAAGGTTTCTTTAATAGCAAAATATTAGTATAAAAGTATTTCATGCCATTTACAGAGATGGAGCACTAAAAAAATTATCAATAAAAGAAAAGTTAATTTCTTAAATTCTTACAATAACATGCATAAAAACAAAATATATACAATAAACACAGAGATGCTGAGATACATTTTTAAGATTATAATTTTAAATAATGATACAAAATAGTTTTATAGAATCCTATCTTAAAATGAAAATAATAAAAATATACTTAAGCTTTGAAGCTTAGTTAAAAATTGAAAATAAAGTTGGATACACACAGTTATGAAAGACAATCAATAATAACCCATACAATAAATACCATTATATAAAAAATTGACATCATGACAAGGAAAATGCTTCAATTCATGCAACACACTATAAAAAAATGCAAAAAGACAGGTCACAAGGTGAGATTACTCACTTTGATTAAGTCTATTTTAAAAAGAGATTCCAGACCTGCATGTTGTGAACATTAACAGCCTCCAGGAAGAGTTGTCTGCTCAGCTCTTCTAATGCTTTGACATCCTGTTTCAATTGGTGAATGTCTAAAAGTGAAGCTAAGGTCATTGCACTTCTCTCAGAATGAGTAGAATAATATCAAGAAGACCCAATAAAAGGATACTTTCTGTGGAACTGGAAGCCGTGACACTCTTGAGCATTCCCCACAGACCAGATGTTTGCTGTTGCTGTTCACGGGCACCTAAAGCAATCCTGTAACAGCCAAAGACTGAACTGAATAAGAATCTATACTTTTGCTAAAAAATTACTCAAGCGCTGTGATCAGCGTAATTTTTTTATATTTAAAAATTTAATATTTAAAAAACATTTTAAAAACTTTTGTATATTTATGTGTAAAAATTTTTTTTTAAAAAAAAACACATATGTGATTTAATTCAAAATGCCTCTAAAGTAATATTAAAGTTAAAAATGACTTGTCCAGTTTTCATGTGTTACTTGAACTTAGAGCAAAAGTTCAATTTTAATCAAAAATATACATAACTGAAAAAAATTCAAATTTTTGAAGGAAAGAAAGAGAGAGGAAGAGAAACATTCCAGCTCAAATGAAAACATTTAAGTATTCATTATATAACAAATGAAGTAACACTTTGGAAAATGCATTTTAATAAAAAATTGTATAACTATACAAAGTATAAATACAAAAGAAATAGAACAACTCCCTAGGTTAATTTTAAAAGGCACAGTTAAAAATAAATGAAGTATTTTGCTGTTTGATAGTCTCATTTAAAAAAATATATACATAATTAGCTAATTATCTTTCTAACCTTTTCTTTTTCATTATGATCATATCCAGTGTCTGCATTACTTTTTTTTCTTGCATTTGAATATCTGAAGGAGAAACATTCCTAAAAACAATAGTAGACAAAACATGTATTTAATTCCCAATTGAAAAAAAAAATTCATTTTAATATGCAATAAAAATAACTCTAAAAGCTCCACTTTTTAAGACTTTAAAAAAAGCTTTAATGTTTCAATTTAAAAAAATATAAATAGCATAATTAATAAACAATCCTTACAATTAAAATAAAATACATTTTATTGCATTTATAAAAGAATCTAAAATTGAATAATTTAAAGTGGCTTATCTTTACATAGCAGAAGAAAACCTGAATAATCAATATATTACATGTAGCCCATTTCCAACACACAATATTTTAAAAACATTACATTTTTCAATTAAAGCCTGGTAAATATCATAAAAAAATTTAGTTAAGGATTAATTAACTAAATACTGAACTTCAAAGAGAAAAAGTCAATACACAAATATATAAATTACAGGAAAAACAGCCACTATGTAATGTGTATGCGTTTCACAAACATTCTAAATATTCTTCACTGCAACAATATATGTATATTAAGTTATTTGGGGTTAATTTAAGTAGAGATTTTCTTTACATTTTATCTCAATTAAATTTCAATTAATATTCAGTAGAATGAACAAAATTAACAAAAAACAAAAATTTAAAGTTACAAAAGGAAATATCTGAGTTCATAGTAAGATGAAATTATTTAGATGTGTCATGATCATAAATTTTATAAAATGACAAAATTATATAAAATAGTAACTAACTAATCCACGTTTATATATAATAGCTACAATACCTCATAAAATATGTCATTGATGTGTAAGGATAATTAACAGCACCAAATCCAGAGAGTAGAGCCATCAAGGTGACACCAATCACACCAACTCGACTCACACCTTGTTCGATGGAAAAAATACCTGCAATATAAAAAATAAAACTCAATGATACAAAAGGATATTCAAATTAATTCCAAGATTCAATTTATTAAATAAAGATAAACCAGAAAATATAACTTTAAATAAAATAGAATTGCTATAATGTTACAACTCTTAAAATGTATTTCCTAAAATTGTATTCATTCTTGATAAATGTCTTTATTTAAATGACACATTTTTTTTTATTGATTAGATGTAGAAAACAAAATTTTGATTATCTAAATAAAACTATTCATATTAATATGACAGTCCTTTTTATTACTCAAGAGATTTAAAAATTTAGAATTATTAAGTAAAGTTCAAGTAATAAAAGTTTAAACAGCAAAAGAGAAATTTTGCAAATAATCTTTCAAAAATATTAAATATTTAATACAAATATTCTAAAATGCACATTTTAACAAATATAAAATAAATGAACAATTCATAATTAACTTACCATGCTTAGGACTCAAAATTGGAAATGGATCTCCAATTTTCCAAAATAAATACATAAAACCCAACCATGAGGCAAGAGTCAATGGCTTAATCAATTGCTTTTGAACTAAAAAAAATGTTTTAAAAAAATTAGATTTATGAAAAGAAATCAAGTGCATTTTTTGCAATTATTATTCATTTTAAAGTATCTTTCAAAAGATTTATTCAAACAGTTTAATTCAAGAAAAATTATAGGTTAATGAAATATAATTACTGCTGAAATTTTTTTAATAATCTCAGCATTGCATGACACATGACATTCCAAATTCTTAAGAGATATGCATGAAAACATACATTATGCATTTATTTAAACATCATAAGCAAGTTATTGATAATACAAGACAATTATAAATATTTCTTTTACTAAAAAAAAGGTGCTCAATATCTATAACTTGTCAAATTTAGTTTATATGATATTTGACACAACTTCTGTATTCAAAATTTTAAAATGAACAAATAAAGAAATTTTAGAACTATCTCTTAACAAACAAATTCAATGCTTAATTAGTAAGTATATACAAAGCCAGTATTTTTCTTTTTTTTTTTTCCCTTCAAGAAATGTCTTACTATATAGCAAAAAGTTTGCACTCAATATACAAAAAAATATTTTAAAAAAAGATGTTAAGAGATGATGAAGCATTATTGTTGAAACGTTTTCCTTAATTTCATGCTATTGTAAATTAAGTTGCATGTAATTATGACACAATTAATATGTAAATGTAAAACTAGATGTTGATATAATTTAAACAAATGTTATAATTAATGTTTAGCTAAGAAAATGTTTATACACCAATTTGTATAACAAAAAATTGAAGAAAAAAAATGGATTAACTTTCTATTAAAAAATCTTTGATTGTTAAGACATTATAACCACCAAAGAAAAAAGAATATATGGAAAAAAAATTATGTAAAATTAGAAAATTTAGAGTAGACCTTAATGATTAGAAATTAGTTTAAAAAAAAGACATATTTTAATATAAATGAAGTTATATATTTTACATCTGAAATAATTTTATAATGAAAAAATGTAATACAGAAATAATGCTAAGCAAAATTATGCTTAATCTTAAGTTGAAAACATTTGTCATGCATAATATCTACATTCAACAATTTTAATGATTTAACTCTATAAATAATAATTTTTAAATTTAAGTTTCAATTTTAAATTTTAGTCACATTCATACAAAATTAGAAAAGAACGGTCTATTATAAAAAGTAGAAACTCCACATATTCTCAATTACAAGTAAAATTAATTGTCTTTATCTTTATAAGTGACATCAGATGATTTTATAATTATAGTGACTTTAAAACATTAGAACTCAATTATTATTTACAAGTTATTACTAATTTTAAATAAGAAAGTTATAATAATTTAAACATGATAGCTAGTTCACATTGTAAGTTAATTTCATAAATTTTTATTGTGTTCCTAAAAGATTTTAAATTATTATTGCATACTTTATTATAATACCATTATTTTTTAGGCCAAATATAATTAAAAACATTCTTAAATTTATATATATATATACATATATTTTAGTAAATATGTAAAATGTACTGGAAAGGAAACCTGGAAGAGTTTTAGATGCTTCACATTTGCCTTCTATTTATCAAATTCAATTATAACAAAATGACTCAAAAATAATAATAATCTGGCAGCGATAAGGAATAAAGAAAATAAACCAGAAAAAAAAAATGAAAAAGAGGAATATACTTGTAATGCTTCCAACAATAATAAAAAAAAATTAGCATAAAATTTAATGCTTACTAAATCGAATGTTGCTGAGGATGAAATAGCCTATATAAAAGGGCAGCACCACTATGGTCATAAAAAGAATGGCATAAAGACCTAATTTCCAATGAATGTACCTAGAACTGAGTCAGAGTAAATAAAGGTATAAGTACATGTAATATATAAAGCCATTTGTTATAATCATGAATGACAATCTAGATAGCTATTTATTCAACAGAATTTATAACTTGAACCCTTGAAATTAATTGGGCATAACATAACAAAATACTTAAGACGAAATGTATCATCAAATATAAGTTTTGCAAATAAAATGTTTGTTAATAATGAAAGTATCTAACCTAGCCTAAAATATACAACAACAAATAAATTTTATACACATTTTTATTAATAACTTATTAATATGTTTATCATTCTGGAATAATTCAGTTAAAATACTTCAAAAAAATCTTATGTAACACATTCCTTCTCACATATTAAATTTAATTTTTATTCTTAATTATTTATAAAACTCATAGGAGCATATCAGTATTAATACAATGGAAACTCTGTAGAACAGTCCTCGCCACTTCTTTGGATCCCAATCTGTTGGTAATGTAACATCAATCACAAAACACTAATACCATTATATTCCTAAAGAAAACTAGGGGGGGGGGGTCTCTTTCTCTCTCTCTTGAATTTTCCATATTATTAAATCTAGTTTTTAATTAATGCAACGATAGTAAAATTATGTTATTTCAACTAATAATAATGACAAGTAATGAAATCACAAGAGAAATATGTAAATAACATATATTTATCTTTAAATTAAGAGCCCTGTACCCCTTTATACTCATCTAAGCATTAATCAATTGATACACAATTTTTTCTTTTAAACATTTCAAAAGATCAAAACAAGTTTTAATGAGTTTTTTCCCCTTCCATTTAAGTCAGATATGTTTTCTTTATGAGAGACATGTCACTCATTTTAAACTTAGAATAAAATAAATATGGTATCCAACATTTATAAATTTAACAGCTATAAAGTTAGTTATTTTAATCTAATCAATTCTAGAGTAAAAAAAATTAAAGTTTGAAACTTTTACTAAATTTTTTTCACCATACTCAAAAACAGGTTTTTGCTCTAAAAAGGTCTATTTTATCATAGCTAAAATTAGTTGCATTTTTCACAATGTTTAATGGTTATTGCAAAATACTTCAGAGTTTTGTCTCATGCTTGCAAGAACTCATCAATCCAAGAATCTATAAATGCAATTGTGTTTTGGATCACTCTGCTTCTTTTACTCAATCACAAGATGTTTAATGTTGCAGCAGATTGCAATTCAAATTTCAGATTTTCCGAATTACTTTAATAACTAGTATACTTGAATTTCAATAGCATTTTTAAGTTTTAAATGAATAAAATAATAAAGTAAATACTAATTACCAATATTAAAACAAAAAAAAATGCTTTTGTTCCACACAACTGAAAGCAAAGTGGCTGAAATAATTAAATGATAGTCAATAAATATTTAAACAAAAAAAATTAAGAAATTCAAATAAAAACTAACTTGGTATTATAACTTTTTTATGCAGCTTCTTCAAAAACAAAAACGCATTTTGAGATGACTACAGAATAGAGTTAAATTATAATATTTTTAATTAACATAGCAAATTTGTTAACCCCTTACCTGTCACTGATATATATATATAACCCTTGCTAAGCTGGAGCATTAATTTCCCCTAGCATATATATATGTCTATGTAAAGCACAATCCTTTGCAGCACATTGCTACCACTAAAACTACTCCTATGGCTTCGGAATGCAATAAAATTACCTTGACAGTTCTGCAGTGTCATTTATTTCAGAGAAGGGGGAGAGAGAGAATGGGAAAAGGGAATGTTTCTGGAATGGTGAAAGTTATACTTGTTGGATGCATAATTGAGAGAGTCCATGTTACTGCATATCATGACCCGCCAAATGACAGAAATTACAAAGTGACCGTCCTTAACAACTTACTGCTAGAAACTTTCCAAACTTAGTTCCATCAAAGTCTTCAAAGAAAAATGTATTAAGAAAATGTATTGTTTGTTTGAGGAAATATATTCGCCATGAATCCTACTATCAATGCATTGAACGTAAAGTTGGTTCATGAGTTCGACCAGGTTTAAGAATATATCACACAATAGCTAAGAGTTCTAACATCTTTTATATTATACTGCTATTTTATACTCGTGTATATGCGTGAAAGAAAACAGTTTTTAGATTGCAAAGCATTCCTCTTTTTTTCCCCTAATAAAAACATACTATTATTAGGGGAAAAAAAGAGGAATAGCTAAGCTATGCTATGCACTCATGTCTGAAAACAGTAGCAATGGGGAGATAATTTTGTAACTTTTCGTCAGCAGGTGAGGGGTTAATAGTTTTGATTTCTTTTTACTTTCCTTAGTCACTTCTACTTGCACACATGTTTAACATTGTAAAATAATCAAGCTTTTAGATACTCATTCGATAGCAAGTTGTAAAACTTATCTCGGGTTTTAGAAACAATTCATGCATATTTGATAATTGTTTTGATTGATAGTTTATTTCATCTTTGAGTCTATTTCAAGATAAAGGTTATAAATGCTGAACTAATTCTGATATAAACTGCAACCACAGGTTTAACATAAATAAAGCTAAATTTAGCATAATAGAAATGTAAATATTATATAAATAATTACAATGCAATTCAAGACCCCTTTGTTTGCATTGTTACATTTCTTGGGTGTTTATTTCAATAAATGCAACAATATGTAACAAATCAGTTTATTTAGCGCATTGAAAGCAACTGATAAATGTGAGCAGAACAAAACATAACATAGCCTTAAATTTGTAATTTTGTGTAAATATATTGTAATTACTTTACAAATAAATATTTTCTCTCCAAATTTAAATGTCAAGTTCTTGAAAATTTTCAATTACTTATCTTAACATAACACACACACACACAAAATAAATTTAAAAATACTTTGATGATTATGGTCAAAGGTTTTATAATTGGTTATTTATTAACATAACATTTAGAGGTGGTCAAATGTTTCAGATTCATAGCCTTTATCAATATATTTATAATTAGATATTTTATACCAGCACTGTTTGTCATTCAAATTCTAGACAGAGGAGGGCCAGGTTAGCCAATACCCACACTGGAAAAATGTTTGCCCGTACTGATTGATTCCTCCATTTATCCTTTTTTAATTTTAATTTTTAAGAACATTTATCAACAATAAATATGAGAAGAACAGCTTGAGAGAGACTAATATATGTTTTTGGAGCTCTTTTGTTTAAAATTCCTCAGATATTTGATAATATTATGATTACATATTTTTATTGTTTAACATAATTATATTATTAATTATATAATTTATTAATATAAATATATAATATTTATATGTTATAAGAAATCAATAAAATGAATAAAAAATGTATAATAAAAGAATTTTCAAATAAATGAGAATGGAACTATGCAGTTATTCTAATCTAAGTGAATAAGAGTGAATGAATAACTTGTTGCAAATTAGATTTCTTTCTGAAAGTAAAGTCAAATAATGTTATTCAATATTTTTTTTATATTGAAATGATCCCAACCCTATGATTTTAATAACTAAAATAATAAATTGTAATATTCTAAATTTTATACATAAGTTATTTTAATATGTATAATAGTCTTATATTAAATGAATAAACTGTGAAATAATATTCATAAATAAAATTTAGCTTCAGATTCCTCCATGAGCTAAAGAAATAGATTTATGAAGATATTTTATCTTGTTCTTCCAATAAAATAGAGTTCAATCTTGGTTACATATAAAATGATAAGATATTATGACATTACATAACACATTATATAATCAAATAATGAAAAATAAATTTATAAAAGAAGATAACTTACTTGGAATGAAGTACACCTAATATTTCAAAAATAATTAGCTCAAACATTGTACAGGACAAAGAAAATGTTACAGAGAAAATAAGTTGGACGAGAACATGATGTACCTACAAACAAAATGACATACATGCACAAAATATAATGAAATAATTAAACACTTAAAAATATTTTAAATGTAAAAGTATGTTGAAATATAAAGCAAAGAATAAAAACAAAATTACATAAAGTGTAAAATATTTACGTACAAAAAAATCCTGCTTAAAAAGCATATGACAAGCACATCAATTTTAAGATATTCATTAACAATTCTTATAATTTTCTAAAGTGTTAAGTTTATTAAATTAAGCAGGATAGATTTGTTGGAATGCAGTTTAGCCTCACACCCAGTTTCTTTTTTTTATACTTACAAGCAAAGGTTTTTTTTTTTACTTGCATTTAGTTTGCATCACACGTATTTATGAAGCTCGATTAATAATTTAACAGTTTAACATTTGTAAAGATAAAATGTTTGTATATATGATTTTCACAGAAACTCTTAATGCACAGGAAAAAAATTAGTTTTAATTATTTTTTCCATACATAAATTCAAATTTATTTCATGAAATCTGTCATGCTAAAATGATAGCAATTTAGTATCATAAATACAATCCATAAAATGTTAGTCATACCAAGTATGTGAATCATACATATAGTGTTAACAATCAAATGATAGCTTACTTTAGAATAAAACATAGGTTTACAAAAAATTCTTAAATTTTAAATGTAATAGCAAATGTATTGAAAGAAAAAGTTGTTTTCAAAGACATTACATTTTTTATTTCTTTTCAAAATGCATTTCAGTGAATTTTCTCAAATACAATTTGATAAACGTTCTTTTTGAAAAGTTCCGAAATTATGTTAGAAATATACTTGAAATTACAAATACATTCAGATTTAAAAATTTATCTTACTTCATAATCTCGAAACAGTTGTTTCATGAAGAATACCCATCCGCCGGCAAAAAACAAAACCTGCAGAGATCGAGTATCAGCATATGAATATGCAAGTAAAGTTTTAAAAAAAAAAATTCAACACAAGTAAACTTTTTACCTGAGTCACGAATACTATCAATGTATCTTCAAGCAAAGCCATGTTACTAAATGAACTCAAAAGAAATGGATGAAAGTTTAAGGAAAATAAAACGATCACAGTTAAAAGAAAAGAGAAAAACTGCTTCAAAGACACAAGTTTAGCTCACACTTAATTTAAACACCATCATATACAGAACAAAGTTTTCAAATTATCGATAATTATACTTGTTTACATTTTATCGCTTTCTGTATAAGTCGCGCTGTCAGCACCAAAACTAAAACTTTCGCTTACATGCTTCAAATACACATATTACGTTTCAATTCACTTCAATTCTCTAACTTGCTCTTCAATCCTCTCGCTAACGCTCCATGATACGTCAGGAACAACGTCTTGCATTCAGATCTCGAATTAGATGCAAAATTATCCATATGCATTTTTCATTCAATTGAAATCCATGCTAATTGATAATCCCATTAGAGTGTGTAAACTCTCTTTTCTTACTCAAAATTCAAATAATTACTCTAAACACTGAAATGGTCACCGTCTCTAACGACCTTAATTTTCGCTGTAATTCTTTCCGACCTCACTAAATTGTATTGATTTTGCAGTGGACTACCTCAAATCTAAGGTAAACAGTAGCAACTACTCTAATTCATTCAATTTTTCTATGTCTAAATTTTTACTCTCACTCTAATTCTCTAGGATATTTTCATGTTTTTCTCATTAAACTATATGCATTTATAATTAATGAGAACCAGCGAGTTAGCACTTGTATTTAGAATGATAGAAATAAATATCGAGAGAAAAATCCATTAAAGAACTTGAAATACCCAAATATTACAAAAAGAAAAAAAAATACTATTTAAAAACAGAAACTGTTAGAAACGCTAGCAGAAAGTCAATTGATAAAATTGAGTACAAAAAAGGCTTAAAACACTACATTCAAGTTAATTTTAAAAACTTTAATTAAAAATGGTTTGAAAGACAGAGGTTTTGAGGTTGTGTATGCTAATTTGAAATTGTAGGGAGTGTCTAATTTAACTGATGGATTGTTATTTTCTGTTGATATGAAGACATTCCTGGAAAGTTTTCGTTACGAAAGTTTCTGCTTTTCCAATATTGAGATCGGAGTAGACAACACTATTTCTAACTTACCAAAGAGCATTAATAATTTTTAAATAATTTCATTTTATATAATTTAAACTTTCTTAACTCTGGTTAGATCAGCTGCGCATCCCACAAACGCAGCGTTAACTCTGTTAAGAAACAAAAAAAATATTAAAATTTCTCGTTTTTTCAGATTAGGTAAGTCAATAATTACTCATTAAGAATATCAAAATTTGACATACCTTTTCTGTCGTTCCGGGGAGCTGGTGCTTTATATCGTTAGTTGCAAACAAAATAAACTCATCCTCTTATGTAAATGAAAACTCTACATTTCCTTGTAAATAAAAATATGTATTGACGTTAATTACAACAGTTACATATCACTATAAGACACAACACAGGTTACATAGAGCAAAAAGCGTTCTCTCTCGTTCTTAGTTCGTTCTGTGTTTTTTACGCTGCTCACTCCAAACAACAGCGTCCTCTGGCGGGAGTCATGTGATTTCAGCTGGGAAAGTATTCAGTTCTGAACAAGCTCTAATATAAGTAGTTTGCTCTCCTATCTGCACAGAAAACTGTTGGAGAGATTAGTGGTTAAAATCAGGCAACTAATTATCCCATAACAGATTATTATATCCACCTTCATAACAGACATTATTCAAGTCGAATCATGGGATAGAATTCTGATTCTATTAAAAGGAATAATGAGGATCTGAAAGAGTTTCAGTAGCTAGTGGTTTTCCGACCCCGTGGAGGGAAGAGAGTAGATTAATCTCGTAGTGAAGACGACGTTTCGAACCCTGGACAAGTAGGTCCAAAGAAAAGTGAACCGGTTGCTTTCTGCTGTGCCTCTATCAACTTGACCAATGTAGATGTCTCTCTCGGGCTGTTATCATGGTATTTTTAACATTTTAACTATTGGCGTTGTTGTTGAAGAAAGCAGCTGCATACTCCCCCTCCAGTATCATTGCAATGATTCGAAGAGAAACATTCTGATATATGAAAGAAGATCTCTTTTCCAGCCATTACTGCAATTGATATTCATTCCCTCCCAGTCGAATTAAGTTTTTTGCTTGGAATTATATCCATTTGACGTCATCGACTGTCTCAAGTTGAGTGGCGTGTTTCGTTGACGCGTCGGCCAAGCTGGGAGAGATTTAGTTGTGATTTTATGTATGGTTGTTTTATTTAGAAACACAAAGACAAGGTGGGGTTTTCTTTTTGCGTTGGGGGCATATGCGACCAGTAATTCTGGCTGAGCTGCCATCTAGTGTTCAAGTCCTAGATCACTACTTCGGCACAGCGGTTTTCGACCTCGTAAAGAGGGAGACAGTTGATTAACATTGAAGTGAAGGTGTCATTTCAAACCCTGGACCAGTAAGTCTGAAGAAAAGTTGACCGGTCGCTTTTTGCTGCACCTTTATCAACTAGGCAAAGGAAACGACAATATAGGGCCAGTTATTAAGGCATTTTTAACTTCTTGCATTGTTGTTGAAGAGAGCTGCTACAGAGTAAGGAGCTGCTTGCATGAAGTTTACCTACGCCTCAAACTTCTCCTTTGGCGAGCTATGGAGTTGGGAAAAGGATATCTTAATCAAAGATAAAACTGCTTATCTCCACTATTAATGACTTATTCAATGGAATTATCAAACACAGTTTTAAAGATTTTCTAATCACAGCTGTTGATGCCTCAAAAAACCAATACATAACATCTCCATTTCAGATATTTCACAAAACATGTCCAATGCGTGTAGAATTCTATAGTCAAGCTCTAGATTATTTTATAAAGCTAAAAATCTTCTAATTTGGTGCCATATAGTTACTACGTTCTATCTGTGCTTAGAATTTAAGCTACCCCTTCTCCGAGAATAACTCATAGATTTGCAATAATACTGGTGATAATCAACAGTTAGATTTTCTTTGAATTGTGGGATAATCAAAAAACCATTTGGAATGAACAGATATTATTATTATTGTTTGATTGTAAATTAACATCGCACTTGGAAAAAAACACGAGAGACATTGGCAACATACCTCGTAATTTTGTCAAGGAGTCCTCGACAGATTTAACGTGCATCATCCCTGAAAAACGGAGAGTCTTCAATGGCACCTGGGCTCTAACCCACGACTCAACAGAAATAATGCCGAAACGAACATATGGATCCATTCACATCATTAGTAACTGAATATAATATTTACATCGGCTGGATTGCTTCAGAAGAAAATATCCTTTAGATTCTGAAATAATATTAAAAAAAACTAAGGAATTTTTATTATAGAAAATGCTTTGAATAATGGATTATTAGGAAACATACAGGTGCCAAATTCAGAAGATAGGAAATCCTAAGCTTCCAGAGCCTCGGCATGATAGTTCCAGAACTCGAACATATATTCAACGTACTAGATAAAGTTTTTTTAAAAAAAAACAGTAACTATATAACAATACAAATGAATATTTTCTATTGCCCTGTGAAAAGTATATATCTTATCAAAAGTTCATGAACTAAACTCAAGATGGATTCAAGGTGCAAAGTGACAAAAAAGAAATCTTGAACTACGCAGTGACAAATAAATATTTAGAATGTTTCTTCAGACGATAAAATATTTTGAAATTCAAAAAAATTCATCTAAAGGTCTATTAGCCCTCTTTTTTTGATAGATATCCCATGTAAATCCTCTCTATCAATATTACTGAGCAACATTAGAGCAACATCCTTCGAAAATCAATCATCTACACACACACAAACTAAATATCAGTGAAGTTAAAGAATTTTTTGGAAGCGAAATTTCTTTGTATTCCAAATATTCCATTGGAGTTTACCTGGGATTATTACACATATTTCATAAGAATAACTCTGGTATCAGCAGCGTCATATGACTGGACTATAATATTTTTAAGTATAAAAACCATCATCGAATTGCTTAAAAATTCTTTTTGTTCAATTTTTATGCTAAAGATTGAGAATGCCATTGTAAAATTCTTTTGAATACTTCAGCACTTTTTTTCTCCTAAAAGCTGGGATTTTTCATACTAGTAATTGATAGAAATTTTTTTAAATATTAGTTACATTGCAGCTTCATGCAAAATTTCAGCATAGATCAAAATACTCCAATGACGTGTTCCACCAATCATCTAACAGAAATAGGAATCACATTCTGTTTTGAAAATTTGTTAAGTAAAACTTGAATGGTAGCCATTCATTTCTACTTGAGAAATGTCCCATCGTCTGATGTTTTCTGTTATTGACGAGTGCGGAAAACGAAAAGGGAAGTTTAAATGTTCATATAATCAAATTCATAGAACGGAAACATGGGGGACATTTACTTTTATTACATAATTAATTTACTTCTTCAAATAGGTAAGCATTTTCTTAAAAGTATTTTTCAATGGTTCATTTTAATAGCAAGAAGATGGCTGGAGCGCAGTTTAGACGACAACGCTTTTCAGAAAACAAGACCGTTTGAAAAATGGTAAATGTCCAGAAAAAACAGTGTATTACTACGCAGAGAGTTTGTCCGACGCAAGGTTGCTACAAACTGATTTCTCTCAAGGACAACGCCTTGGCGATCAGCCTTTAACTAGAAATTAGGATTTGGCGGGGAAAAATCTTCAATCCCGTAAACTAAAGGATCCCCAAAACATGTTATGTCCTGTCATTTTCATAAGCTCATTATAGAAACTTAAATAGGCCGAGTAGGGACCTGAATATTTCAATTCTCTGGATCAGACAGAAAGCTTTCAACATTTCTAACGATATTCAACATATATAATTTAAGGCTATAGGTACATAATATATTAAAGCTTCAGGTAATTTTCATGAATTTGTGATACATAAAATACAGTTAAAGTAAATGATTTCTCTGTATCAAATTTTGCGTTGAAAGTATGTGGACAATTGCTATTTATTCTTATTTTAAAGTGATAACCACACTGTTTTATTTTTTGCATTTTAAATTTTGTTTCAATACTATTTCAATATTCAATGAAACAATCTGGTCGGTTCTTCACTCATATTTTTTCCAAGTCTGACAACTCAAGTTACGTGCATTCAACTATGTGAAGATTAAGTGATTATTAGAAGTGATTTGCGAACTTAAAAATAGAAGCATAGACATATAATTTCTCTTTGATAATGCAGAATAGTTAATAAGTGTACGCCATTAAGGCGTCCATAGCCAGGGCTTAGCATTATATCGGACATGGAATTTTATTGAGGGAGGTGGTAAAATATACTCTTCAATCCATTATTACCATTTAGCTT
The DNA here is from genome assembly GCA_019974015.1 of Nephila pilipes. NCBI lineage: Eukaryota > Metazoa > Arthropoda > Arachnida > Araneae > Nephilidae > Nephila > Nephila pilipes. Next base: position 124,254 of record BMAW01097701.1, on the reverse strand, counting down.
CCACAGTAATATGGAATTAAACTTTATTAATGAATATTATTAGACAATTTATTCCTTTTAAAAAATACCGGTCAACAGCACATGCTAAAATAAGTTATGTATAAAATTTAGAATATTACAAATTGTTATTTTTATAATTAAAATCGGAAGGTCTGGCTGATTGATTGTTTATTAACGTCGCATGAAGAAACAACATGAAGTCTATAGGTAACGGACCAATTAATTCTGAGCTTTAGTCAAGTAACGAGAATGACATCTGAACTGTACTCCACTCTCTAAATTTCCACACCACGCCAACGTGAGAACTTGGGAGTTTCGAAACTTAGAATGTGCATCATCCACGCAACATGTGGCTGGTCTTTAGTGGCACCAGGACTCGAACCCACAATTCGACGGGGGAAAGCTGGCCTCGAGCTCGCTATCATAACACTCGGCTATCGTAGCCACATCGCAAGTTCTGGATCACTGCAATATAAAAATAACTTTAAGATTATTTGACTTAGCCTTCAGAAATATTTCTAGTTTATATTGAATTGCTTCCCTTCTTGCAAGGTTTTACGTACAATTAAGTTAAAATTTCTAATCAAAAGGAGTTACGTCTTCTTGAACAATTAATTTTTTTTTTTTTTTTTTTTTTTACAAAATATCCATTTTTACTTCCGTTGGGTTTTAGAGGACAAATGTGCTTTTGGCTCCGACACCTCCTCTTTACTAGGTACAGTTCAAGAGGTTGAAGATTTTCTATCTTGAGTTCTGCATTTTCAAAATACCCAGTATAAGATCTTCCTTTTTACTGAAACGTTCATCTAACTCCACTATACATTCTCCCCCTGACTCCACGCAGTGTGTTTGTTTCCGCTGCTCTTATCTAGAACTTCAACTCCGACGGTAATCCTGACCCTTTCGACCGGCAGAGTCCAACGGCAGCCGGACCGGCCAATTTACACGTGTTGTGAACCAACTACAATCTATTCCCATCGACTCTCATAAGGAATTTTTCATGCAAGTTTTTTCTTGCATCTTCTTGTGACTTTCCGTGATTCAAGTTTTAGCGAATTTTGGACTGTTTTTTTATCTTGAACTTTCATATGCTAACCACCTTTGGTGGGTTAGCGTGCTAGTGGGCGCTAAGTGCCTCTGAACATTGTGTATTCTTAGGTCTATTTTTTAACTCATAAGAAATTCGCTATCCTAGATTCATTGATGTGGATTACCATGCCAGGCTACAAGGAACTCAAATCGACTGTTGCTGGACTGCTGAAACCAGAGGAGATAAGTGCCATTTTCGGTGACTCGATAATTACTTCTGAAGCATGTAATGATTTTTTCTCTAATCACACCTTAGGCATTCTTCATCAAATTCTCCCCTTCTTAAAAAAATTTATTGATTCTGATGAAAAGCATTCATTTTTGGACTGCCCACCCAGTGTTTTCAAAATTCTTAAAATACTATAAAACGAAATAGCAAAATACAACCCAAGATATTATGAATCATCTTAAAAATCAAAATCAAATTCTAAATAATACTGTCTCCAATCTACAACTCAGAATAAAACAGATGGAAAAATCGCAACAGGAAGCTAACGAAAAATTTGAAACTCTACTTAATAACCTAGCTTCTGAAACCGCTTCAAAATGCACTGAAAAATTAAAATCAACTCCTACCATCATTACTGTAAGTAAAGATATGAAGTTAAGATATGAGTTTTATGAAGTTAAAAGTAAAAGAAAATTAAACTCTCCCAAAAGAATTACTGATACGATCTCAAATTATTTTTTAAAAAACAGGAATTTAATCTTCCATTAAACAACAAATATTCTGAGCTCTCTGATGAAGATTCAGACATTGAGAGCAATGATGATTTCATCTATGCTATGGACGCTATCAATTCTCAAGCAGTAAGTAGTGATAAAACTAAAAGTAAAAAAACTAATAATTCTCCGAAGTATTGAAAAAGGAAGCTAAACCCCGCTACCCCCAATCATCTTAGCTACTATTGACGATCCAACAGAATTCTTTTTTTGAAAACATGATGAAATTGACAAAATGCGAGCTCAAAGGCGACTATAAAAGAAATAGTTTAAAAATCCCCCCCCTACAGCTGAAGCATTCAGAACAATTCAAAATCATGTTCAAGAGAGGAATTTAGAAGCTCACACATTTGAATTATATAGTGGGAGAATTCTTAAATGTATAATTAAAGGCCTCCCAATTAATTATTCCCACGCTGAAATAATTCAGGAATTAGAAGAATATAATCTCATAGAGAATGAATGCAATAACTTAAAATAAAAAAAATAATAACCAGCCACTCCCTCTATTTTTAGTTATACTTCCAAAAACAGAAAACAACAACAAAAAAATTTCGAAATCAATAATATTGGATACCTTTCAGTTAAAATTGAACCTTTCTGTAAAAGAAGAAACACTCAATCAATGCTATCGCTGTCAAAGTTATTTTCACCAACTTAGATTCTGCACTAGGGAATTTAAATGAGTGATTAGTAGAGATAATCATCCAACTCATAGTTACACCAAAACTTCTGAAAGCCCCCTCCCGAAATGCTGTAACTGTGGTGGAGATCATACTGCAAATTACTCTGGTTGCCTCAAAAATTATATGAATTTCAAACCCTCCCCATTCCTACTAACACTAGGAAGAATGACGCAAAAATGCCAAGATCCAACAATAGCCAAAGCGACTAAACCTCCACACTTGCCAACGACAGTCAATTTTCAAACTTTCCCTTCGTTAATGAAATTAATTTTTTTTAAACTTCAAGTTTGATAAAATAATGAAAACCTACCAACAATTTAAATCAATAGGACAAATATTCGCTGATAATAAACTTTATTTATGTTCAAAAATTAAAAAATCATTCCTAGTCATTGCAGTATAATGTCATCTGGTTCTAAAATTTAATATACTAAATAAATTACTCTCACCCCTCCTGATTGCAAGCTGGAATGCAAATGACATTAAATTAAAAATAGAACTCCAAAATTTCATATATTACAAACCTGACAACCTAGGAGTCCAAGAAACTCACCTCAAATCCTTTGAAAAAATTAAAAGTCAGCATTACAATATACACCTGCAAAATCAACCCATCGTGACAGATTCACTGCATTATTAATTATCAATAGGATTCATCATCATATGGTCATTAAAAATACTTACACCTCTGAAAATACCACCATCCATATCAATACCAAAAAACAACCAATAAATCAGCCTTTCTGTTATTTACCATACCCCTACTAATCTCATCAATCCTGACGTTTAATCAATATCCTCTCAGGCAACCCCACCGGAAGTATAATAGGCGACTGTAATGCAAAACATCCAACCTGGAACAGAGGCAGGGCAAACAGATCAGGTAAAATTATTCATGCTATATGCAACACTAATAACCTCCAAATAGCTGCTCCCGACTCACTCAATTTCTTTACAATAGCAATATTTACTTGGTAATAGATTTTGCTATCCTCAAAAACATTCCATTCTACAATATCGAAAATTTTAATGAACTACCTAGCGACCATAACCCTATACTAACGGACATCTCTTTCATTAAAATTCTGCCTATCAACTATCGCACTCTAACAACTACTAATTGATTCCGCTATCATGTAATTCTGTATAATATCACAAAGATCTGGAACAATCAATAACATCCTTTACTACTAATATCAAAAATGCAATTAACCATGCGAGTAATACCAGATCTATCCAAACCTTGCATCTTAGACTCCCCCCTTATATCAGAAACCTAATTAAAGAGAAAAAATAGCAACAGAAAACAATGACAAAACACCAGATATCCTCCTTTGAAACCCATAATTAATAACCTCAAAAAGCAAATTAAAAATGAAATCAATCCTTTAAAAACAAAGAATGGGAAAACTACTCCGCTAGCTTAATACAGAAGATAACTCCCTTTTTAAAATGAACAAAAAACTTTCTAATAAATACTACAATATCTCTCCACTAATAGGCAATAATGGTCTGGTATTCTCTGATAAAGAAAAAGTTAATCCGCTTGCCCATTATCTTGAATCCTCGTTCCAAGAAAATCCAACTCAATATGATGATGATCATATTGAAAAAACAGAATCAATAGTTCAGAATTATCTTGAAGCCCATACCAATTTCAATTTCTCCCCCCTCCCCCTCGGAAATAGCTACCATAATTAAAAAGTTAAACAAAAAGAAAGCCCCCGGAGAGGATGGCATTCACAATCAGGCCTTTAAATTCTTTCATCCCAACGCACTTACTCATCTCACAAAAAATTTTAATAAATGTCTCATATGTGCATTTTCCACAAAAATGGAAACATGCAACTATTATTCTCTTCCCCAAACCCTGCCAAAACCATTTCATTCCATCCAACTATCGACTTATCAGTCTACTAAATTCTATTTCAAAAATGTTTGAAAGAATCCTGCTAACCAGTTTAGTTTTTATTAACGTCGCACTAGAAGCAACACGAGGGCTATTGGCGACGGACCTCGTAATTTTGAACCACGGTCAAGTGACGAGGACGACACCTGAGCTGGCACCCCCCTCTCCTAACATCCACACCACGCCAACGGGAGGACTTTGGGCCCCGAACAGATTTAAAGTGCATCAGCCCCGGCTACACGGCGGGTCTTTGGTGGCCAAGGATCGAACCTGCGACTGAACGAAAACCGTCAGCCGCTATCCACGACCTTGACCACTAGGCTACCGCGGCCCCCATCCTGCTAACCAGAATACTGACTCATGTGTTCACTAATAATATTCTTCCAGATTCACAATTCGGCTTCCGTACTAACCATTCCACTTTCCATCAACTGCTACGGGATGTGAATGCCACTACTGAAGGATTTAATTCCAAACAAGTCTCGGGGTGTATCTTCCTCGACATACAAAAAAGTTTCGACTGCCTCTGGCACGATGGATTGATAGTCAAACTAATTAAATTAAATCCCCCCCTACATAATAGTTATCTTAAATAAATATCTTAAAGATAGAACATTCCATCTCGAGCTAAGCTTAATAATACTCTCTCTACAATATGCTATATAAAAACCGGTCAACCTCAAGGGTCTATAATTTCTAAAATTTGCTACAATTTGTTTACATATGACTTCCCTCAAGAATCCTTACAATAGCCTCTGTTTAATCGCAGATGACGCAGCAATCCTCACCCAAGGAAATAAGTCTAATTATAATGTAATAGTTAAATTACAAAATAATCTAAAACAAATAGAGGATTGGATGACACTATGGAGGATTGCTGTAAACACTAATAAAACTAAAGCTCTCATTTTTAGAAAGGGTCACGCCCCCTCCTAATAAAAAACTCAAATCTCTTGGGACTCTAAGGTCAAATACTTAGGAGTTATCCTGGACTCCAAACTTCATATCCAATCAATAATTGACAAATGCTGGGCCAAAATCCATAACTGTATATCTTTAATGGGCAGAAATTCAGTACAACTCTTGCTAACAAAGTTCTTCTCTATAATAATCCGCCCTATCCTACTTTATGTTTCCCCTACTTTGGGGCCATTCTGCACCTTCTCACATTGAAAAAATACAGGTCTTTTAAAATAAAATCCTCCGCATGATTACCAACTCACCTTGGTATGTCAGAAATTCTGTCATACACAAAGATCTCAATATCCCTCCTATTATTAAACACATCAACTGTCTCAAAGAGAAAAAGGACTTGGTCCAGCGAATTAATTATTCTAATTTCACTAACGAACATAAGGTGTTTGGCTAGTCTTCATTAAAGTGTTCTCTTCCTATGACACTTAGCACTCTCAAATAAATCTTCATGGTTTGAATAAAGTACTTTTGCAATTGCTAGGTGTCCATTCTATCCTAATGACATGCTACATTTTGCCTTCATATAATGATGCAATTTTGCCTCATTGAAAAAAAATTGTATAACATAGCCATAATGATTAATTATTTTTCTTTTTTAGGGTTTTTACAACTTTAAGAGCAATCTGTGATTATAACAGCGTATGTGACATTTCTTTTCACAATTGCTCTAATTCGAGCACACCTTCTTTCTAGATGCTCATTATAATAGCATCATCAAAACATAGACTTAGAAAATGGGAAGTATTCAGCCCATTCTCAATTGAATTGTAACATCTATAAAAAATTTAGGAACCAACTCTTGTTGTTACTATACATAAAAGGGATTCTTTAACACTACTATTCTTAACATTATCAATTGCAATATTTTCCATTATTCTTACCTTTCGTCCCGTCTTCCAGGAAGATACATCTGCAAGTATTATATTTTTAACTATTTTTTCTTTCACAGTCTCTACCATACTTTTTAGAAAGTTATTTTGTATGTCAAAAGAGATGTATATACTGCATTCTTAGATATGTGTATGTGACATTACTAAAGGGTTATATCTTCCTTTAAGGATATTTACAAATAAGCCTCCCTCAATACCCTCTTTCATATTATAATTTTATTGTTGAGCCAGCTCATTGACATCTAAAAACTGATCACTTCCATTATAGTGTTAGCATAGTAAAGGTGTTTTTTAAGACATTTACTTACAGGCTTCTAAAAAAGTTCCAATTTTTTTGGCACTAATATGGCACGAATGCGTTTTTCAGACATTTCATGCTTGGGTTCCTAAGCATTTTTCCAGTTTTTGAGGCTATTTTCTTTAAAACTAGTTTCCTTTGTTCCCATAAGACTGAAAATTGCATGTAGGCGTAACAAAATGCAGCATCTTTTAAAGCAGAATACTGGAATGAAGAAATATGTTTACCTCATTCATGTCAAAAATTATGCGTATTACCCCGTTTACGGAAAACAGCTAAATAAACTTGCTCTTTTAGTTCACACATCTGTGTGACAAACTAAAATTATTAGTTCGTTTCTACCCTGTTTCTTTTGCACTCAGTACTGATGTACAATCAGTGCTGCTGGAAACAACCTGATCTTATTGCACTTGTCTGTTACACATCTGCTAAAAAATTTCTTATTCATATATTTTCTATTCACTATAATTTTGCCACCAAATCAAGAATTAAGTTAGAAATATTAGAGTTAAGAATTTTAATTGAAAGTTAAGAATGGCAGAAAAAATAACATTTTCATCACAAAGATATTAATTTTACAAGAGCATAACATCTCAAGTTTACTATCAAAAATCATGGTTAGAAATTAAAATTTAAAAATGATGAATAAAGGAATCTATCAGTATAGGCACTGTCCAATCTTCCCTCTTCTGTTATGGGCCTGCAAAAAGACCCCATCATTTTAATTCCATGGAACTTCAACTAAGTATTTCTAAGCTACTTATTGGAATGCAATAATGTGCAACCAAAAAAATAAAAATCAAGGGTTTTCAAGGACAAATCAACAGATGAATCTTTTAAATAAGGTATAAAAATATGTTTGAAGATTGAAGGGAAAATGCAATCAAACGGAAACCTTAATTATTCTTTACTCATTGGGATGTGTTTTATTACATTCAAATTAATATAACCAGTTTAGTTCTGGAGGGCAAGTAAATTCCATAGGATTTACAATACACTCAAGAATTCAAAATAACTAGTTAACATGAAATTTAAAATGAAAAAATTGTGTATTCATAAAAATAGAATGTAGAGAAAATCATCATTATACAAATTTTCATTTATATACAGTTTTAAAATAGAACAAAAAATAATATAATCTGATTTTTTTTTCTCCACAAGCATTTCTCATCAATGGCTAAAACATGTCAGTTATGGCTCCTTTGAAAAGTTATAAATTCAACTATAATTTTGATTGTGACTGATGGATTTGTCTTTCAATATTAAAACAGTAAATTAATATATATATATATATATTGATAATTTTTTTCGCAGTCAGGAGGAATCATGAAAAAAATTTCTCTGGTTTTTCAAAAGTGGTTTCCTTCAAAAAGGCTATCAATGAAAGCCTTATTTTTCTAATGATAAAAAATACTCCATGTTATTTAACAAAATACTCCTCCCACCCCCAATTTTCTCAGCCAATCTAATAATTTGAGAACTCTTTAGGGATTTTTTTTTACATTTGTTTCAGAACATTTCTAAAAGCTAATCTGTAAAATCTATCCAATATATTTACAAACATTCAACAGTGATCAGAATAAAAAGATCCATAATAACTAAGCATTAAACTCACCCAATTTTTTTGTATCATGTAAGCATTAATATTTTGAGTTATGGCCAGATTTTCTTTATGAACTATTCTATAATTTGGAAAAATTCAACAATGAACTAGTCTATTCATAAACCTTTAGCTAAATCATAATTCTACCATTGTTCTGTAATACACATTTTCTAGAAATATATTTTCAATCACTAGAAAATGTTGTCATTTACTTTAAGAATAGTCTCGAATAAACAAGCTGTGAAGCTCTTGCTGGATGACTAATTTTTCACAGTAAGTCCATATTCCTCGACACTCCTTAGCATATACAATCAAGGTATACTTGGTTTGTTAAGTTTCTCATTAAGGTAATTCACAATTCTATTATTTCAATTTAAAATTCTGAATTCATTTTAAGATTTATAAAAGATAGAGAAATAGGATCAAAAGAATAATCACATTGTTTGCAGAATACACCTTAACATTAAAGTAATTTCATTTCCATTTCGGATTTTAATTACCAAAAATGACGGAAGCATCATTACCAATCATACTCTCACCATTTTCTAAAATCTCTTTTCTACAAAAAAAAAAAAAAAAGTTTCAATATTTTCCATAATATGTGAAACATTAATATCCAAATATCGAATTTTTAACAATCGAATAAAATTCCAAAATAGACTTAAACACTATAAAAATAATAATAATAATAATAATAATAAAAAAAAAAACACAATCAAAGATTACAATGACTTATAGATTTTTCAGATATTTACTTTGTGATGATGTTCTTTTATGCCAAAATTAGACCAACAAAAGCATCAAGAAATAGTATAATTTAACAAATGTATATAAAATTATCAATTTCCTTTCCATGAATCAACAAATATAATTAACAATTCAAAATTACAGATGTATTAGATTTTTAGTTTTAAAGCTTAATATGATGTAAAACTACTTTTTTTTTTGGGTAGAACATGAAAATTTATTGAATACAGATTTGAATCCAAAAGTAAATTAGATCATCATCAATTTAATAAATTAATTTTTTTCCCCAATAAAAAACAAATTATACTTTTATTAGCAACATAAAATTATTTGGTAATTAATAAGATTATTTGAGTAAATAAAAACTTATTGAAATTACCAAGCAATTATATCAAACATATATTGAACTGCATAAAAATTGTCATTTCCAAAATGTTCAGCAAGTGTAGGAAGTGTATTTTATTTACAAGATGAAGTTTAATTCAAATTTTATAGACAACATGGTATACATTTTTATATAAAAATTTATTTTTTAAATATTGCCTAACATAAAGCATTTGATTTTAGCTAAAAACACATATAAAATAATTCGATGTAACAATACATACTTCAAATAATAAAATCAATAAACAGTAAATCAAATTTCAGATAACTCTTTAATATAACATTTTTTTTTTACAAACAATAGCTAAGCTTCTGTAAAAAACTTTTTTTTTGTTTTGTTTACAATCAATAGAAATGAACAATCCAAATAAATATATGTTTTAAAACATCAGGGTCATCAGAAAAATATTAAAACTAGAATTTAAACTCATGGTTAAAGAAAAACAAGGCACTTCACAAAACTTTTCCAGAATGAACCCAGTATAAAAACTCAAAATACATCAACAAAGAATAAATGAATAGAAATTCTTAAATGGCAGTGAAACTTTGATTAGGAAATGAAAAAAGCATACTTTAACAAAGTACATGGAAGATACAGATACATCATTCTTTTATAATAAAGGCATTAACAAAACAAATATAATATTAAAAAGGAAAATGAAGTTTTGAAATTTTTTAAAAAAAATTTTTAAGTTATTTTTTTGTAACATAATACTAAGATAGTAGAATATTGCTGTCATTCAAAAATAGTTCGCTTCTTTATATAAGTAAGGTATTACATTTATTAACCTAATAGAACATTAAACAGTTTATTATATATATATAATTTTGCAGTCATTCTTACCAAAATATGAATACAGAGAAGCTTTTTAAAAAATTATAGCAAGCTCAATTAAAATATGAAGAAAAAAAAAAACAGTTAAGGAAGAACAACCAAGTTACTTAAAAACAAATAGCATTGTTCATAAATGTCAATAACAATGAAAAACAAAAATTCCAAAGTTATGAAATTTAAAATTACTCCAAGCAAAACTCATTTTGTAGTTTACAAACGCGCAATACAAACCATTCTGAAATCAGTCTTTCCAAGTTATTATAAATCAAATCAGGATAAAAATTTAAGTAAAAGAATTAATGGAAAAGAAATATAACTAAAAGTTACTTTTCAAAGAAAAGTAACTTTTACTTAAACTGTTATCTAGGCAGTATTAATCTTTTAGAAAAATCACATGTTAATAAATAAATCCTGCTATATAAAGATTTAAATAAAAAGTTTATTCATTAAACATCTTTAGCAAAAATTTAGCACTTAACCATAAATTGAAAAGGAAAAAATCTAAACAACAAAACTGTCCAAACTAATACATGGATTATATATTACTGCAAGCTACTAAAATAAATTTAATTTAGACATAATTTAGAATTTCTGCTTTATTAAACAAAGCATTTTTAAAATGACTTCTTAAAATAATGAAAATTTCTTTGAGAGGAAAACTTCATTAACACAGTTGTTTACTTATTGCTTAAGAATCCAAAACTTCAAAAATTAGTAAACTCCCAAAATTTACTGAAGTTTATTTTCTATTAAGCAACAAACTACACATCAGTATTTCGGTAAAATATTAGTCCAAAATAATCGTCAAAGAACCAGAACATAATGAGTGCATTTCTCATACTGAAAAATATATGTTTTGATTTTTGGTGGCAGGAAATGTGTCCTAAGCATCAAATGGGTATCTCTTCAATATAAAATAGTCCTAAAGTAATACAAAACAATTGAAAATTTTTGAATAAAAATTTTATTAAATATTTCATCATATATTACACTAAAATTACAAATAAACGTTTATCATGCAAAAAGTAAATCAATTTCCCTATAATATTATGCAATAAATATTTTTCTTCTTACATATAATGTGAAAAAAATTGATAAGATTGTTAAACAATAAGTTTTAAACAAAATTTAAAAAAAATAAAAAAAAAAAAAAAACTAATATTAAAATATTTTAATTATATCCAAATTTAGAATTCCATGAAAATAAATAAAAAGCACAACTTTGCTTCAAAACAACTATTATTAAAAATAAATATTGCATTTCAGCAATACAAATTCAAATATTAACAATATTTCACACTATACAAAGTTGGATGTAATATTTTTGACAGTCCGTCCTTAACCTCAAATTTAAAAAACAAAACTTATGTATAGAATTAAATAAAACATTAATACATGTTCTGCTAGTTCTTTTAGATTAATATAAACAGTTTATTACACAAATTATCCATGAAGTAGATTAAAAGATATAATTAGAATTAAAATAAGTCAATAAAACATATTTATGTGCCTTCCATTACTTGATATATTTCACACTAAATAAATACATATATATTACCTCAAATGGAAGAGGGGGAACATGCAAATTATAGTGATTAGAAGTTTTCATGTTTCAATTCATAATAGAATTAATTCATACTTATTTGTAATAGTAGTCACATTTTAAGGAATGATGTTAATGCATTTTAAATAGAAAAGCACTTGAAAGAAATATATGTGTATCACTGAAAATACATAAGTGCACTAATTTTTCAAAACTTTTTAATTCTTTTAAAAGGAAAAAAAGAAATGAACCTTTCAAACAAAAAATAGCCGATGTCACTCAAAGGATATCACAAATACATCAACTTTAATTATCGTTTTTAAGGTAGAATGAAATAATGACAAATTGTAAGTCAATAGACAATTGGTTTGACTTTCTCTTTTTGTAGTGCCTAAGAATTAAAATTAATCTACAGACACTGACAAGTTCAAGGTTAGTTTTTCTCATTGCAAGTACAAATTTAAGTTCCCTTGACATTGATTAATACATAACACATGGCATGAATTACAACAAATTAATATCTCACAAATAAATAATTTCAACTTATCAAGCTATTGAAATGTTATCTGAGTCAATAATAATGTATTTCCAAACTTTAACAATTATATTATTTTATTTTAATGATATAATTCTTTACAAGGAAAACATACCCATAAAATCAATGACAATAGCTACATTTGGGATGACATCGTACACCATTCAACATGCACTTACAGCCCCCACTAGTATCACCTTTACCCTAAAAAACAGAAAATATAAGAATATCAAAAACCACATCATTCAACTAACCAATAAACTGTTATATCACTCTCAAATGTTTCATTATTTAATTTTCATTTTAAAACATTAAATACATCACAAATAAGTTAACTCTAAAATTTTTAAAATAAAAAAATATGGAAATTTAGCTACAATTTATTATCATACTTTCAATAACTGATTTTAACTTCATTATTCCATTATTTTTGCATTACTAAAGTACTTAATCTCAGATTCTTCATACTTTTTTTTTACTTTTTAATATTTATATGTATTATAATGAACTCCAGATATAATCTGTATCCTTTTTTTTTAAAATCTAAAACTGTGATGCCTTTATTTCATTAGAAATCATTATTTTTTACGCAGACTTAAATTTCACTCAAAAGAAGAGCTAATTACTCACACCAAGCCAATTTATTTCCATAAAATCAAGCAAACTGATATACTAACTCACCCCTGGACCCCAACGAGGGCCTTTGGTAACCCAACAAACTTCTGTATGGCACATAGAGCACTTCAGCCAATCACAGCCCCATTTTTTCATCAGAATGACTAGACACTGAGGACATTCCATTGCTTCTCCATTTTCAACCATATTCTGAAATAAAAGCACTTATTAATACATATCACACATAAGAAGGTGAACAAGAGATTGAATTTAATCATGGAAGAAACAAGTGTGACTATGCTGCATCAAACAAGTTGCAACTGTGATTTAGACATTTGAAAAAAATTCAAAAGAAAGAGGATCGAAAATAAAGAATGATCATAAAGGTATTCAATGGGCACGTCATCATTGTTTACCAAAGACAGCAAACATAATGGGAAAGAAAATGATCACTAGGGAACTCACAAGGAGACAAAATTCAACAAGTTTAAAACTATCAATCTGCCAGAAAAAACAAACATTCTAAACATTTTTTTTAAAAAAAGGATTTTGATAATTATATTTGTATAGTTAAAAGTTACATTATTATTATGTGACTGTTTATTGAGGATAGTATCTCATTTTTCTTAACTAACACTTTGATATAAAAAAAAAAAAATTCTTCCTTTTTTTTGTAGTAGACCTAATTCAACATGCAGCAATTTCCATTATTTCACATAATGTTTTTTGGATGCATTGTGTCTAAGTTCCTAACCTCAGTCGCAATAACAAAGTTAATGTCTTTAAAACATTTTACAATAAACAAACATACCTACAATTTTGAATAAAAGTAACAAAACATTTTAAAAGAAAAGACCATTGTTCATACAGCACGATAGCCAAAATTCATTTAAACATAATTAAATTAAGAGCTATTAGTATTGCAGATATAAATAAACAGACCTGCAAATACTCTTTAGTTTTTTTTGCTTCCTCACTGGTGTCACAGCTAAGGGCAAGGTGGTCTTGGTACTGCCTGCAATTTCTACCTTCGTGTATAGCTGCACAAGTGAGGCAGTTAGTGCGTTTACAGACAGGACAAAGGAAAGTATTGACGTTATCTTCAAAGAGACACCAACCAGGACAATCAGGAGTCTTGCAATGGAAACTGTCTCGAGCTTGACTCTCTGCAAGGGCCATACTTCTTTGCAAGTGACGATCATATACTTCAGGACTCACAAGCTGAAACAAAGTTTCAAATTAATTAGAGAGGAAATTCAATAGGAAATCATATATCTTTTAATTTATTTAAAACTGCTTCCTTCTACAATCAGTATATTTTAAAATTATAAACTTAATAACTAAAGTATTATTTACAACAATAAAATAAGCCCTAAATTATTTTAACACAACAATAAAAGTTAAAGCTTAACAAATGAAACCATTTAGATTCTTACTTTTTGAAAACTTAACTGTACAAATCTAATTGATGAATAAATAATATCAACATAATATTCAAAATATTTTTGAGTAAATTAACACTGAAGTTCTTCGCACTTAGTTTGGTTGTTTCAAGCATATACAATATGAGACATAATAATATTTTAAATGTTCTGTCATTTTCGAAAAACTGTCAGCCAAGTTTTTAAATAATTAAGAATCAGTGAAGAATGAAGATGTTTATTCTTCCTATTTGGGATAAATGATACTGTAGAGAAATATCATTTACATATTGAGGAAAACAAGTATTTGATATTCTGATAATGTTAGTTATTTAAATTCCACAAATACATAAAATTTGTTTATTCATTGCAACTTTTATTTGTACAATTTGAGAGAATTAACTCTAAAATATATTTCAAAATAATGGAATACAAAAGAATTATATTATAATATAATTTCATTGTATACAATGGAATTATATTATAATTCCTTATTTTTTATAACAAATTGAATGCTTTTTTCATAAGTTTTATCTAAGCATAATAGATAAAAAAAAATTAAAAATTAATTCAAACTGAAACAAATTCAAAAGAATTTCCACTGACACATTTAATTTCACGTTCTTGGAGATGACTTTCGCAGGAATATTCATCGTTTCGAAAAGGACATTTGATTACTGCTGTATCCGAGTACTGGATGGCACTTGAAAGGCATTCTCTGTAATTAAATGTAATGTTTGATTAAAATATTTACAGTTTGTACGTATAAATAAAAATTATATGCAAGATTCTATAACATGATGCAAATATATGTATTTTTTTTCTCATTTACTCTGATCAAAATGTGAAATAATAAGAGGAGTAAAACAAACACATAGTATTTAAGTGTTTCATACATGAATATTTTCTCTAGCTGTTTTTATGGAGTTAATTCTTTCAAATCTGAATAATCACATCAATTCACTTCAGATAGTACTTTACTTATTAATACGAAAATCACATGAAAACCATATCAATATTTCCAAAATCAAAATCTTGAGGTTATTCTTTATGAAAATAGTAGTTTTATAGCAGTGATAAAAAAAAGAGATTCAAAACAATAACATTTTAAATGAACAAATATAATCTTTAAATTATATTAACAGCCATTAAGACATGTTCAAAAGCAAAATTATTTTACATTGCATGAAATCCTTCAGTGTACCTGCAAAAGTTATGCAAGCAGTCTTGAAGTACAATTCCTTCATTTACATCCACATCCAAAAAACAAACAGGGCACTCAAATGGTTCCATGTTTGCCACCAGATCTACATCATCCAATGCCAGAAGAGTGCGGTAATCAGCTTTCTTGTTATATTCTTCTTCCCATGCTTTGTGATATTCACTCTGAAATGATAGCAAGAGATACAACCTTGAACGTTAGATTGAAACAATAATTGAAAATAAAATATTTATAGAATATAATTTTATTTAGAATATAAATATAATTTCATTCAGCATATTTCAAACATAATGTCATAAAAATGCAAGACAGTATGGCTCAAAATCATTAGTTAATTTATTGGGACACAGCAGAATTACTCTGTTTTTACTCAGTTGCAAGTACTAAATTAGGTTTCTGATACAGATTACAAGTTACATTTAGAACATACATTTACAATCATAGCTAAATTATATGTTTTAAGAATGGAATATACCATCTACCTAGCATAATTCTTGATAGTAAATATCAAAGTAAAATTGAATTAATAATGGCATTTATTGCACATATTACTTTTTTTTTTTTTTTTACAAAATTAAGTATATAAGATAATCAATAGCTTACTTTTTTCTTGTTATTAGTATCTTTTGATTTATCTTGATTTTCTTTTTGTGGCTTCTTATTCATGCTCCCATGAGAAGATTTATCTGTAATGTATTTAAAATTATACAATGAATCATGATGTGCAATGAAATAACTTCTAAGAATTTCCTACATATTAATTGTTATTGACTTTACTGAAGTATATCAAAAAAACATTCCTTTCATAATATTCACAAAATTTGAATTTTCTTTTATTATACAATATACTTTTCTGAAAGAAAATTATTATTATGAATCCCAAAGAACAAACAAATTTTTTTTTTTTTTTGTTAGTAAGTTGTGCATTGAGTTTGCAACTCTAAAAAGGACATAAAAATAACTTTTTGAAAAAATTATGATTTACAATTTCTTTTCTCTCTTTTTCAGGTCATATAACAAATAAATTGATAGGAAATGTTTTGCAAAAACCATCATTTTTTTTTTTTTTTTTAACATAAAAGCATTTAAGAATAATCAGAAAGGCTTTCAATAAAGCAAGTTTTTCTACAATATCTATTATTTTAATTCATAATTATAGCCAAGAAAGCAAAGGGGGAATAGTAGTTTAGAAAATTTCTACATAGATATTTGAATTCATTGACTTAAAAAATTACACATTTGATGTTAGCATTTTTTTTTTTTTTTTACTGCACAGAAAGTAATAATTAATTTTTTTTCAAAATTAGTAAGGAAATTTGACTTCTTTGTAAGCTACCGTAAAATATATTGTTAAATTAAGTGTCAGGAGAGTTAATTATTATACCACAAGTTGTCCACATAAACTAATAACATATATTACCATCATCTGGTTTGGGTGCTTTTGAAACAATCTGTTTCATTTCTTTATGGGATGATGGCTTTGACTTTCTTCTCCGGTGTTGACGAGGGCTAGCTACTTCCTCTTCACTGCTGGAGCTCTGAGTTTGCAGTCGAGTGGAAGCCCTGCAAGGCAAGGAGTGTGACTTAGATTCTTTGGCCATGACATATAGAAGGATGGGACAGCCTGCCTCAGTCACACCAAAACTTGCAAGGGATGCATCCTCCTGAACAGCAAATGATTCACCCAGAATCCAACACTGCTGATGACGGGGGAAATCATATTCTGCTTCTACCTGAAATTAACAAATATAAATAATTATAAGATAGCAGTCAATTTATCTTTGCAATGCATCTTTTCAATTTCTACTTATTTGTTATAAAAAAATAAAACAGCTTGAACATGCATTTACTTTTAACATGGCATTCACACATTATAAAAGATAACACACAATATTTAAGGCACAGAAAAATAAACTGAATTACAGTTTTTAAATATTTGATGAATTATAATTAGTCAGTTTTACTTTGGGGCGTACTACAAACATATTAATATGGATTCGGTCTGCTTAATCTACTTCTATAAAAAATGTAAAACAGAAATCATAAAAATAATCTTTATGTTAAAATTTTAGTTAGATTAAGTGTGAATATATATATGTATATATATATAACATAAATTCCCAAATAAATGGAAAACAATACTTTTACCTGTTTTTTCAACTTTCTCAGAGACATAGAAGGAGTTACGAGTAAAGGTATGGGTCCACGATGAGAGGATTTGTCTTCTATATACAGCCCCACCCTGAAAAATATTTAATTCATTAATTCACAACAGATTTTGATTACAGAATTTTTTATAAGGAAAATTATTTTATTATTAAGGTTAGAATATCCAAACAAAAAATTATCAATTGATCCATAAAAACTTATAAACCTAAAGAAAATAGCTGAAAACTTACAAAAAATGCTGTTTGATTATTATGGATCAGAGGTACTATTGTGTTCTTCAGTAATAAAACCAAGCATTTTATAAAAGTGAGTGATAGTCAAGTTTAATGGCACAAGAGCCAAATGTGGCCAAGCTGCACCAAACAAGGCAAAGCTGTAATCTAGACATTTGAAAAAAGACAAGTGAGTGATAGTATTACAAAATGTTACAAGGGCCATGCTGTGCCAAATAAGGTGAAGCTGTAATCTAGATGCGAGAAAAAATTGAAAAGACAAGCGAGTGAGTGATAGCATTTTTATGGCACAATAGCCAGGTGTGGCCATGCTGCATCATCAAATAGTGATCTATTTGTGCGAAAGAATTGAAAAAAGATAAAAACCAATTGAAGAAAAGGAGGGAAGAAAATAGAAAAGAATCGCTAGGGTATTTTGAGTATGCATCACCTGTGTTTACCTAAGACAGTAAACACCATAGGAAAGAAAAAGATCATTACAGTGCCTCAGCATCAAGATGTCCATACCTACCTAAAGAAGGCAAGCCCCTCTTATGACATGCATGAGCTACAGCAGGATATTGTTTTACACTCGATCACCACAAAGGTGAGAGTTTTATAAGGGGGGGGAGAATTATCTTGTCAATATTTACAACTTTATAGTTGATGAATACTGATTAGCTGCATTCCATATAAGATAGACATAGATTATGGAAATAATTACACCTCTTAAAAGTTGAGTTGAATGATAATTCCAATTCTACATATAATTTCATTGTGATATATTATTTGTTCAACAATATATTAAGTAGAAAAAATTGCTTTAAAGGAAATATTTCTGTCTTCAAACTGCTTCAACTTGATTCTAACACTTTTTGCAGCAGTTTTTTACATTTCCATTCTTAAATTCAGTTGATTCAGGACATGAAATTTTCAATTATAAATTGTTCTTTAGAACATTCTTTATATTAAGCTTCTTAAAAAATTTAATGTTTTCTTTTCCATTAGAAAATGAAATTCATTAAAGCGAAGAAAAAGAAATGCACTTAAGTAAAAAAAAAAAAAAAAAGATTTAGAAGATGTAATAAGATATACAAGATTTAAATGAGAAATATAATTTGATCTAAAGTATGCTTATCCATTTATATTCATGTTATGTGTTTGGACAAGTACTCATGATATATTGAGCATATGTACGGTATGCCATGCATGGATTGGATATTACGAGTAGACTAAAAAATATACCAAAATCATACCAATGTTATTATTACACATTTAAACTGGGAAGTACAGGTAATTAGATATAATAACAATTTTAATTAACTAAAAAAAGAATTTGTAGAGGTTGTAACTTACATGATTGGTTGATCAAGTTTTAAATCTGGTTTTGATGAATGACTGGGTGCATCTAAAAAATATCAACAATTTTATAATTTTAACATACTTTAATATTTAAAAAAAATGAAGGAAAAATTTTAAGCATAAAGATAGAGAGAAAAACTGCAAATGATTTTAATAATCATATAAAGATCAATAAATTAATGTACAAAAATTTAATAACATAAGTTAATTTGACAAGTGAATAAATATATTTAGTCTAAATTATGAAGTAGAAAATTACAAAAATTGCAGCCACAAAATAAGTCAGATAAGCAAAATGAATTTTCCAATTAAAAAAAAAATAATACCGTCACTAACTTTTCACAAGACATTTTATTAGAAAATTTATGTCAAATTAAAATTACTTAAACTTCTATTTTACATCAATCTTTTTTTTTTTTTTAAAAAAAAAAACATATTTCAAACTTGTGCTATATCATTAGTGCTAATCTAATTATAATTTCAATTTTAGAAAGACCGAAGTGTAAAATCCAAGATATTAAATGTCACTTCACTGGAAAAATTAGCATCTTCTTTCAATCTTTATCTTTCATTTTTAATGAAAAAGATCAAAAATGCATGCTTAAAATCATAAATGTTAAACAAAAATGTAAACACTTTAAAAAAAAAGTTCAACAATTTTTAAGAATAAACTTTCAAGGATCAAACTTTAAAAAATAAACTCGCAATTCACTTAACCTGCAGTTCAGTAACCATGGACCAATTCTTTAACGGGATCAGACTGTATGTATATTGAGCTCCAAGATTTAATATTTAAATCTTATAATGATTGAATTACTACATTTTAATTAAAGTAATGATGTCAATATCTTAATCAACAAGTTACAGTCATGTATGCAAAGAAAACTCAATTTACGAGTAAAACCTTCTAGTCTAATTTTTTTGTAGTTAATTGATTTTATTGAGATAATTCAAATTTAAATCCTACATGTATTATATGTTTCTGAAAAATGATTGTTTTCATAAAAGAATGGTAAATTAAAAATATTTAAGTCTGAGAATACAGCAAAAAGTTATTATTGCACATATTAATACACAGATAACATGTAATATTTTTCATATAACTTGCCTTGTTTTCCATTTAGTGTTTTTTCTTGTAATAAAGAAGACAGAGCTAACATAGATGCTTTTGTGGAAGGAGTCGGTAATTGAGCTTTTTCGGTGTGAGGGCTCTTTTCCCGATAAGGTGCTGTCCTTTTCTTTGTACTTTGCTTTTTAGTAGTAGAAGCTGGAGAATGTTTTTCTGAACAATGGGAACATGTACTAGCATTTTCCTCCACATCAACCGTTTTTTCATATTTCAGATGCTTATGGTCAGAGATAACATTTTTCTTGTTTTTGAGCTTCCTTAGATCTGAATGATTACCTTTGGATTCTTCAACATTACCATCATGTTCTGATGTTTCATTTAATGATTCTTCAGCTATTGGAAGAAGAAATTGACTAGAAGAAAAGGCCAAATTGGCAGCTTTGTTATTTTGAAATTCCCATTTGGTGGGAAATGATTGGATATTTTTAGAAGAACTTAGCACTCCAGAATTATTAGAGGTATCTTTAGGTACTGGGTCATTAGTAATTTGTTTTGGAACTTGTTGACCGAGACCATTGCTTTTTGAAGCTAACATATTAAATGCATGAACAAAATCTTTCACAGATCCCTTAACTGGTGGTTTTAATTTCAACTCTTCAAATATAGTTTTTGATTGTTCACCATTTTCTTCAGTAGATACAGTGGAACTATCCGTTGAATTTGCTTTTAATTCTTGATGAGGAGCATCAATACTTTTTATTTTCAGAGGAATAACAGGAGGCTCATCAGATAACTCTGAAGACGAAGTGTCCTCTTCAATGGTATAACGAGCTGTATGAGGTGCAGGTACTTCTTCTACTGTCACAACATTGGTTTCAGTTTTTTGAATGGAAATTTTCAAACAAACATCACTATTATCGCTAGAATATTGCACATAACTGGATGATCTTGGAATTGATGTATCTCCATCTATACCATCAATAACTTTCATTGCCCTATAATTAACCAGTCCATATTTATCATCACCACTTTCATTAGGAGAAAATGAAATGGAGCCACTACTTGAATCTTCTAAATCAGAACCTACAAGACTGTTTTTTGATGTAGCATAAGATGAGAGATGAGGCACTTTTTTCAAATGCTTTTTGTTAGTCCTATGTTTTGATATTTTTGAGGATGTTCCTGGGACATCCCATTCATCTGAATTTCTTCGGTGGATTCTGTGATGTGTATGTTTAACAGGATGAACAGCAAACTCATTTGACTTCAAATTTGGTACACCGTTTTGAGCATTTTTTGTGTCTTTTTTAATTACTGTTGCATAAATTGCTGAACCAGTTGTTGTAAGAACAGCAGGTGGAGGAGGTGCTCTTCTTTTTTTATATCTTTTTTTAACTGGGATTGAGTGAGTCACAGAGTTTGTAGATTTTACAGTTTTGGATACTATTTTATTACTGCGTCGGTCCCTTTGACTGTCTCTTCTATTGAGTGCAACATCAATGGTGCCATTTGACAATCTGTTCCACCTATGTTCTTCACTGTTTGAATCAATACCTCTATTGTATTGAATGGGAGGTAAAGGTGCTGGTCTTTTTTTCCTACTCTTCCTCTTTGTTACTGGTTCATGGTTAGGAATATTGGCAGAGTCACTAGTCTGTCTAGTAAGGGACTGACTACTTTTATGGGAACCTTTAGAAATACTAATAGATGCATATTCACTAAAGGAAGATAGCCTCTGTCCAGTTACAGATTGAGAATTATTTGAAAGAAAAACACTGGTTACAGATTTCCTATCCTTTAAAACAAGTTTTCTATTTGATTTCCGCCTACTGGTTCCTAAAACTAAGCATGAGACCCATTCCTTGAAACCATTTATGAAACTCAAACTAGATCTTGGGTTGAATATAGAATCCTTACGAGCCATGCGAAATTCGTCATCATGGTACTTTGGACATTCAATTGCTTTTTCTGATTCTTCATCAGGAAGTCTGTAACGTTCATCTCTTGGGTAGGATCTGCGATGTGCTCCATATTGTCTCGAGTTTGATATTTCACTTAAAGTTCTGTTAGGAATCCCTTGTAGAGGACCACATGGTGTACATGCATTGTAGGTTTCATAGGGTTGGTCTTCATAATACATAGAACGCCTTGATGTTATTCTGTCATATACTGGTGCATTATTATAGTGGTGGCCATTGCAATGAAGGTCATTATGATTGCAGTTTGAACACTAAAAATCAAAAACACATTTAAACACAAAAGTTATTACATATTTAGCATAATCTTGAATACAAAAATAGTTTTTAATGCATTTTTTAAACTAGATATCTTTACAAATTTTAATTTAATACAAGCATATGATGAAAACTATTTTGTATTGAGATTTTTAATCATAATGAGAAGATTATATATATATATATATGACAAAATATAATAACTTAAAAAAAATTATATTTAAATTATGTTAACTTTGCAATGAAAAATTAGAGTTATTTGAGGCTATTATAGTAATAAATTATATATATGCATACAAAGACACATATTTAAATCATATTATATATTTCTTTAAAATTTAAGCATATTTTAGTATTTCATCAGATAGAATTTCAATAAAGATTTAGTTTAATGGAGTTAATTTTTTTAGAATTAAGAAATAAAAACAAAATATCAAAAGCAGTTTTCCTTTACTCTGAAAAATTAATTAATTAATACACACACACACGTGTTCAATTAATGCATTTGTAGTATATTTCAGAGAAAGATATAAAAATTAAAATCATATAACTGAGGGATATTATCTCAATACATAATATATGACATATAACTAATTAATTACTATTCAATGTTTGATTTCAAATACAGTCTGGCATTCTCTTATTTAACTGCTCAGCTGAGGAAGTGACACGTCTTTCTGTATTCACAGTTTTTTTTTTTTTTAATCCAGAAATATTATAAAAGAAACAGAATTCACTAGTTTTAACAGAAATATTATATAATTTTTTTTTCTCTGCAAATTTTCCTCAGTTAACTTAAATTTAGCAGGGAAAATCAATGAAAAATTTGATTTATTTAGTTAAAATGGAAATTTGTATTTGAAACTGTTAGACAAAGACAAACAATTAAAACCCTTTTCTTTCTTTTCATTTTGAGAAATATTTAATATATTCAATACATTTCTATAAAATCTGTCAATTTATTATCAATACTCTAAATTTATTAGTTAGTGAAGTGGAGGCCAGTTAAAAGGACATCATCTACTGTAAATTAATTTCAAAATATAAATTTGAATAAAACAATTTTGGAAAACTCAAATTCATACTTAAGTATATTACTCTCAAAAATAAATATGAGGATTTGGCAAAAACAAAGTAGAGATAAGATTCTTTATAATAAATATACAAAATATATTAGTAGAAAAAAATTACAACAGGCAAAAACAAGCTATATATTTCAGATGAATTATCAGATAAATAGAAAAGCCAATTGACAGTAAAGTTGCTTGGTCACAACATGCAAATTTTACAATAATGTGAATTTGTTAGAACACACAGCTATGAGAAAAACATTTTTAAAGTTTTCTCCACTTCAGCAGAATAGAAAGTAATAAGTATTAAACACAATTACAATTAATAAATATGAGAATGCATGCAGTAAATTAATTTGCAATTAGAAGGAATTATAAGTTAAAGTATTTAATCAACTCACACAAATAACAAATGCTGATTTCTTTTTACAAAGGAATGCAATTCATAACAAAATATTCCATACATGTTAGTATATCATACCTGCACACTTCACAAACCATGCAAAACCCTGAAATAAAATAAATGAATAAAATTTGATGAAACTTAAAAATTAAGAGTTCAGTTTTATTAAAGAGCTAATACACATTTAATCATAGTTTTTAAATTGTGTATAACTAAAAACCATCATTAAAATAACACAAAAAATTAACGTAACATTAAAATATAAAATAATTCTTATTCACATCTATAAATGTTTTCAATATATTGAACATAATTAAAAACTATTTTGAAAAATTAAGAACAATTAAATAATTTAATTTATAGTCTATTAATAACTACCTTAAAAAAAAGCAAAACCCATAAAGGTTCTTATACTGTTGTACATATAAGAAATAAAAATGTTTAACATATAAAAAAAAAAAAATACCTATAAAAAAATAAAATTAAAATTTTTTTTTTCTATTTTTCAACTAATGCATAAAACATGGCATACAATATCTAAGCTAAATTTTAAACACAGGCTATATTTCAAATAATGAAATTATGATGATTATAAAAAGTCATTATGATGAATTTAAGACACATATAACGAAACCTACCATATAATTAAAACTGTAAAATTATATATCTCATATAATTACTTCTATAAGACTTCCATATTTTAACTTTAGAATCTGCAGATATTAGCTTTTACTACTTTTTTGCAAGAAATTTAATTTTCCCAAGCAAAAAGCAACATAATTTTTTATGTTGCTTTTTATGGTTTTAACTTCAGTATGACCAGCAACCGTGCAAGTAAAATATATCATTTTACTGAATAGGAATTCCAAATAAAACATAGAGGAAGAAATATATTGAATTATTAATTCTTTAAAGTGTGGCATCTAACGATTCTTGCACAAAGACTATTGATAATGCAAGCCAGCAGTTGTAAAGGAACTAAAAGGTCAAGTATGAAAGATCAAATGCAAAGAAGTGAATTCATCCTTTTATACCAACTATATAAAGGGTAGCTTCAATATCCTTTCCATCATTTTCTGACACTGATTAACACTTCTTTAAGTTAATTGGACAAGTCGTGAACTCATATTTCTGAGTTAACTTTAAGTGTTTTTTTTGTAAATAAATCATATTGTTTCCTTAGTTAGATGACTACCCATCAGTCATAACTACATTGGTGACCAGGAAGAAATTTGAATATGCAACTTTCTGATCTGGAGCATGTGTGTTGTGCATCTATATGTTCCTGAAGTTTTTTTAGATATAAGGTGTTTCCATATTTTGTATGAGTTACCCCATCCTAAGTAAAAGCCACAGTTAAATTAATACAAGAGCAATTCAATTCACTTGGAAAAAATCTGGCTAAAAATTGCAGGCACTGGTGTAGAACCTGCATGTCATTTTCTGGATCAAAGATCTAAAGTCAATGTCAGTTCAGCACTAGGGATATTTTTGTTGGCAGTAGCAAGGTTTATACATGTACATATTGTAGGCCTCTTTTCCCTCTTTCTTGCAGGAATAGCTACCTATTGACTTGTGTTGATCAATTTGCACATTGGACAGAAACATTTGTAAAGTTGGTTCAGAAGGTGGAGTTTTAAACAACAGATTTTTCTAGAGTTTTTTTTACAACAGATGAATTGTTTGTTTCAGTGTTCCTGAGATTGTCACAATCCATCATTCAGGCATTTTGAAAGTGAACTTTTTCCCTCACTCATTTTGGCATTCACGAAATTTCAATCCAGTTCCTAAGCCAGAAGACAAAAGTCCAGAAACTACAATATGATCTGGCCACTGTTCAAAACTAGTGGGTTAATATCAATATTGATCGTCTTATGGACTTGGAAAGGAGTACATCTTATGATCCTTGCATGCTGACCATCCGAAATGTGAGACAGCAATTGTGGATAAACAAACTGGTCAAGAGAGAAAATCAAAAGTGAAGAAAAGAATTCATCTTTCTAAATCAATTATATAAAGGAGGGCTTCAACAGCCATCTGATCAACAGCTTCTGATGCTGCTTATTACATCAATTAGCTGGTCTAGTTGACAGTTGATATTTCTGCATAAACTTTAGATTATTTTGAGTGTTTTTTAAACTAAAATAAATCATGTTGGTTTCTTGAAACGTCAACCTTCAGACATATCGGTAATTAAGCGACTAGCAATTGGTCACACCTATAAAATAATCCTAAAGGAATGCTTGACACATTTACAAACTAACTACAAAGGATTACTAAATATAATAATTTTTATATGATACCAAAAAATGTTACTATTAAATGAAAAAAAGAAGAAAAAATTGTAACATATAAATAGTATTTTAGTTCATAATATTCTGTGCTAATTGGTATTAAAGAAAACTTGGATGCTTACTATAAAAGCAAATAAAAAATAATTATAAATATTACATTTCTTAAGATATAATAAAACATTATTTTTCAAGAAATAATCAATATTCCATTTATCTATATATTTAATAGCTTTCATTTTATTAAAATTTATACATCATATATATCAGGGTTGATCACATTCATAGGCAGTAAGTAATAAGAAGGTTGTTCAATAAGTCCTTAGAAAATTCAAGAGATTGTGTTTGCAGCATCAAAAATTGTTTGTTTATTATAGTAAGTATCAAGACTCACTATACAGCTATCTAAGTCTCAGTTATTTCCATCACATTGTTTCAATTTTTATTGTTGATTGAAGTAAGAAACGTGTTTATTTAGATAAATGGAAGAAGTGAGTTTCAAGTGTGATGAAATACTTATATTTAAAAGATTTAACACTGAAAGAGATCAAAGATGAGTTGGATGAAGTTTGTGGCACATCTACTCTTGTGTTTGCAACTATTTACAATTGAGTAAGTGAGTTTGAACGTGGCTGTAAATCCACAAAAGATGAACCTTGTTTGGGACGTCCAGTGGAAGTGACTACTCTAGGAATGATTGACAAAATCCAAAATATGGTTTTAAGTGATCAGGGAAACCAAGTGTGTGAAATAGTTAAGGCCACTAGTGTATCGCAAGGTACAGTGTTTTCAATTTTGCATGAAAAATAAGGGATGAAAGAAATCTCGTCAAGATGAGTATCGCAGTTGCTCCTACAGGAAAATATATTCAATTGCCTTTGGTCAACAATGAGGCTATTTTGGTGCTTTAACATCCCAATCCTGAGAAGTTCCTGCATTTATACAAAACTGAGGATGAAATGTCAATACATCACTACATTCCAAAAACAATGAAGCAGTCAAAACAGAAGGTTTTTGAAGGCAAACAGGCTCCGAAAAATGCAATGATAGTGAAATCGGCATGCAATAAGATGGGCATGGTGTTTTGGGATGCATGCAAAATCATCTATACCAATTTCTTGGAAAAACAATAACTGGAAAGTATTATGTAACATTATAGCACCAGTTAAGCCAAAAAAATCAAGAATAAATGTTCTCATTTGAAAAAGGAAAAATCTTCTTTAATCAAGACAATCCACCTGTGTAGTATAATAACCAAAATCATGGAATTAAAGTTCTAATTATTACAGCATCTCCTATACTCACAGGATTTGAGCCGCAAAGAGACTTTTTTTTTAATTCCAAAATGGCTTGGTGGATAACAGTTCATGTCAGACAAAGAGGTAATCACCCAAACAGATGCCTATTTTAAGTACCTATAGGTGATTGCTATATAAAGACTTTACTTTAGATAAGATTGCTGAGTGCCGATAAAATTATTGCTGTTTACAGTTCGTCAGAAATATGCCAAGTAACGAAAGTTGGCTCATTGCAGAATTCGGCGTCATCATTCTATCGCAATAAATTAGATGTATTGCAAGCAAGCTGACATTGCTTCATTAACAAAAAAATTTGATGAATTTTCTCGAAATACTAGATCAGGTCCGGGTCACCAAATATAGGTGATTGCTATATAAATATGTGTTGCTTTAATTATTATCAAATGATTTAGAACTATATTGATTTATTTACAAGACATTATATTTACAAGTGCAATTGTATTGCTAGCACTAATGGCGGACAGAAAAAGAATACAGAATAATTATTTTTGTACTAAACATAACACAAAACACAAGTTGAATAGTATCTGTCCTTGCTCTGTTCAAGCGATTAAATATCATCACATACCTTTGGCAATCTTACTTTTAAGATGACTTTAAAGTTGGAGAAATGCTTGGAAAAGGAGATTATGTTAAAAAATAAAAAAAATTACCAAATGTGATTTGTTTTTCTAAGAAATTATTGATTGATCCTCATAATATACAATTATCTTGCAAAGCAGCAGCACTTAAAAAATAATATTTCACTAGTCAAGTCTATTTCAAAGCAAAGATAATATTCTCAAGGATTTTTTTGCAGTCTTCCAATCAACATCTTAGCCATTACCAAAATGTACTTATAAAAATTGCTGAAATATGTCATAAAAATAAAGTAATTTTCTTGATTAAATCAAATTGATATAAATAATATGCTCAAATAGAAGTTGCAATATATATACATAAAAAAAAAGACTGGGATTTTTAATTTAAAATTTATCACAGTTTTTAGCTTTTCTTACGTATTCCTGTTTAAAATGTCCAAAAGTAGAGTCTCGGCGTTTTCTGTGAGCAAAATTAGAACAAGAATCTTGTAGCCGACCAAAAAATGATGATCTTTCACCTAAAATAAGATTAAAAAATTCTGTTTTATACTCTATTTACTTATTGAATGTGCAAAATTTCAAAAATGTTTATTAATAAAAAAAAAAAAAAGGTTAAATAATTTGTTTCTGTCTTTAATAACACTTGAAATTTTTTTTTCTTCTGCTGCATAACTTATAAATTTCACGATACACACTCATTTATGATATAATAATGGCTTTTCTTTTCTTTCAATTTTACTACTACTATCAGCAAACTTTACATCAAGCTAAATTCCTGATTTCATTATTTTTAATCATAACTAAAAATAATAACAGCTAAAAATGACTTAATAAAGGTTTATTGCATAAATAATCAAGGACATTTATCAAGTAAAGAATAAGAAAAAAAAATTAGGTTCGAAAAATAATAGAATTTAATGAATAAAAATTCAATGTTTACATAAAGTCAATTTTCTGTATATATATATATGTTACATGAATGGATAAGTTAAATGGACAAATTCTTTGCAGTTTCTCAAGTTTTATAAATATTTATGATAAAGAATTCAAAGAATTGTATAAGTAGATAATCTAATCAATTGAACACTTCATAAGTCTATAAGTTTTCAGCACAATATAAATAACATTTCTTAAAGAATGCTGGATTCTCCCTATCTCTGCACAATCTAATTTTGTAGCCATTTGTTTCAACAATAGGCATATAAAACATTTAGCAAGAAGTGTATTTTAATAATGAAATTTTTTTTTTTTGAAAAAAAATAAGTATATAGAAAAGCAAATTAAATTTTTATCATTTTAGTATTACTAAACAAGTATACATAAGTCACATAATTAGATAATAATCCTGTAAGGGATATTCATTTAGAGAGAGATTTACATATCTGTGACAACATTACTAATAAAAAGATCACTTGAATCTACAAATATGATTTAATAAATGTACATTAAAAACACAAATCTTACAATTAATTCAAAAGCCATGAATAATGACACAAAATACCTTTGTTCATGTTATCTAAAATATTTGAATATATCATAGTATATGACTAACCATTAGCAGATCCAGAAGCAGCACTATCAACTTTGATTAGATCAGAAACAGGAAGAAATAATGCATGACCAGGTCGAGAATTAAAAAAGTTACGGCCCTTAAAATCTCCATTTCCTCCATTTGGCATTACATTATCCTATGAAATGCACAGCTCAAAATCAGTAGTTTTCACAGAAAAATAGAGGAATGCATTAATAGTGTAAATAATATTTAAAATTTTACAATACTGGTATTAGCATATCACACTATTAAGAAAAATTTCATTCACATACATAAAAAAAAGTAAATAAATAATAAATCAACACAGATATCTTGATAACTAAACAAACATAAAAATGGTTTAGAACAAGACAAAGAGTAAATAAACACATTTCATTCATTCTAAAATGAAATTAAATATCTTTCACTCAATTTTAGATTTGAAATAGTAGAGACTAAAGAATGTTTTTTAAACAGCAAATTACTATATTAGCCAAATCAGAGAAAGAGAATGGGGGATATATCTTGAAAAATTACTTACTACTGTCACTGAATATTTTTGCAATAAAATATAAGTACTCATAACATTAAATAGTTCATTATTTAATGAGCAATTGTACTTGCATTTTACATTTTAATAAATAGCTTTCATTTTATTTAAATATAACTATAAATCTTTAAAAGTATTTTTAAATTGGAAAGATTTATTTACTATAAGATGAAAGATATGTAAATGCAATAAGCCGAACAAATAATTTTATCAGAAACATAAAACACAGCAAAAAAAATTTAGCGTGAAATAAAAAAGATTTACCAGATATTATTTTAACATTTTCATTCTTTATCTTACATTTTTATTTCCTCTAAAATAATGCCACAATTATTTTACTCTTATTCTAAATTTAAAAATCATGTTCAAAGAGACAATGCAACTAACTAATTTCTATATTACATCAATTTCTGATTTATAAGTTTTCATATAAAGTTGTTCTTGAAGTTTGAATTGTTGTGAACAAAGTTTATTAGAAAGATTACTTCATTTAGAAATGAACAAACATTTAATTAAAGTGTTTCATACACAAAAACATTAACAAAGGAAGATACAAAAATTATTGCCAATGCATATCATAGTTCACACATTCATTACAAACTATCTTCTTCCAAGTTCTATAATACCAGGTTAAATATTCACTTTGGTGATATAACACTAGTACCTTTGCAATATATAAACTACTGCAAATCTTTTATAATATATAAATACATTTTATTTAGGTTCATAGGATTCACAAGCTTCACAGGGAATCACATCATTAAAATTATGCTTATTACATAATCAAGAAAATTATTTTAAATATATGAATAAAATTTGGTTATAAATCTGATGACAAAATTTAATTTCCCCAAAACAAAACATTGTCAAGGTCACCTTAAAAAGTAAACTTTACTCTTTCGAATTAGATAGACTGCATTGTTTTATAAAATACACAATAATGTATATTCTAATAATTCATTTTAATTTTAGTTCCTAAATTTTGATATTGTTTACATAAATGTTATTTGATATTATACAGTATGATTTCCTTAACAATTAAAACTAATTTCATTAAAAAGCAAAGTAAAAAAAATTCTATAAAAAAAATTAAGATAAAATTTTTATTTGAAACTTTAGTTATTAATTATTTAGAATATTGGAAGTAATGAGTTTTATTTTTTTACATTTCCCTCCCCCCCACTTTAAATGCTTACATTTTAGTAACATTTTTAGAATGTTTCCTTAGATGTTCTGTTAATCAAACAAAAAATGACATAAGAAATTCTCTAACTGATTTTCAAAAAGACTTGGAAAAGAAAATATTTATTTTAAATGCATGATACAGACAAGACAAGCAATTGAAGAATCAGATTGATGACAGTTTATAAAGTGACATTAATCTGATTCCAGGAATCTATTCAGAGTAATGATCTAACTATAAATAATAATCTATAAAAAAATTTAATAGTACATTCATTAACAATTTTTTTCAAATTTTATCTTCAGATACTCTTCAATATTTGACTGACTTCGGAATAGCATTCTTCAGATATTCATTTGATTAAATGATATGTTACTTGTGTATTATCACAACCAGGTTAGAAAAGTTCAGAGACATTGTTACAGAAGAAGAATGATTTACAAAGCTAAAATTTATTTATTACATGTATAAATGCTTGCACAAATATAATTTTGATTTGAATTAACTTAAAAATTTTTGAAATGGACTTCTGTATTTTCCCTCACCCCCTTCTTCAGGTCCTTACTAGAGAAGAGTTTAAGGCTGCTATGATTTAATTTGTATAAAAGTAGTAAAAATTACTCTTACTTAGAAGAAACTAATTGATTGGCATTAATGATGAGCTGAATTTTTAAGCAAGATTAATAACATAGTTGTCTGGAATTACCAAATTCCAAAATGAAGAACAACTTTTAACATAAAAATAGATTCTTTAAAATTTATTGCAACTACTATTATCTCAAATTTGATGCAACTTTCCAATTTTGAAAAAAACTAAAAGAAGAAATATTAGCAGTTTTAATTGTTTTAAAAATTTACTTTGCATGCTATTATTTTATGAGAAAAGTCAAGTTTGGCGCAAAAATATGCACATTTAACTCTTAATTTCTCTTATTCATGAAAAAGATTACTACAAATCTGTATCAAGTTATACTTTGAAGGATTAAAATGAATCATTGGCTCTCCTTACAAATTCAACACCCGTAGACCAACCAGCCGAAATTGTTGGAATACGGCCAATCCATCGAACGATTCCTGATGCAGCACGTGTTTCTGTCAACCAAAGGATGCGATTCCCTAATGATAGATTAGGAGCCTCAGGTTCTTCCTCCAGCTCTTCTTGAACATCTGTTAAAAATAATTACATATAAATACAAACTATTCAATAATAAAATGAAATTACAAGCTTTAATACATAATAATAGATTTTTGCTAAACAACATCGCATGTGACGTCTGATTTTTAAAAGTTAATCAGATATTAAAGGTATGTTTACATGAACAATGAAATATTTTAACAAGAATACTAACACTTATTAATCTGGATTTTACTATTGGAGCAATCATAAATAACAAACCCTTAATATTACCATGAAGCAAAAAGAGGAAAATTAATCCAAATTTTACGTGAATAGTTTTGAAATATTCAATTGAAATTGACAGCTTATGACAGTGATAGAAGAAATAAGGTTGATAACATTAAGAGTTTTTTTTTTTTTTTTTTTAAATAAGTATGTATAAGTAATTAATTATAGATACATTTAAAAATATCATTAAAACTAGCTATTATGAAATTGTGGAAAATATAATTAATCTTTAATGATACTTTTGGAAGATTAATATGAACTGAGATGTTTTCTGATTCAAGTGTTCATATTATGAGCAATGTCAAATATTCTTCTATTTGCATATTATAATAATCATTTGTCATTAAAATATTGAACATATCTGAAATCGTCCTTCATTTGCATAGTTTTTATGTTTTAGCTTACACACACAAAAAAAAAGATTAACTAAGACTAATAATTATACATAAATTGCTATTTCGAAACAGAAAATATATAAAAACCTTAAAACTTAAGATGTAAAAAACTATAGATATTTTCATTTCCTCCCAGTTTATATTCCAAAATATTTTTACAAATTGTTTAAAACACATTTAAACATAACTACATAAATAAAAGGAACTCCATTTTCCCTTAAAGTTGGCCTGGCGAGTAATTAGAAAACAAAAAACATCATTTGCTATAATTTTTCTGTAGAAAAATTTCTAGGAATTTAATATCATTATATACAGAAGATATTCCTGAATATTTACTTAAGGGTAAAATTCAAATTATAACTATTCAACAATGACATCTTACATGATCCTTACAACACTAGATATAAAAACAATAAAATGACACACTAAAAGAATTTAGATTAAATTTAAAATTGGTGGACACAATTGTTGTCAGGAACCACATATCCAACCAAATTTGCTATAAAAAATGTCTTTTCCAGTCAAAAGTTGGCTTCACTGGCAAAATTTCCAATGAAAGACACCATCCCATCTGAGTCAAAAGAGTTTATTCAGTTTTAGAACAATTTTAAAATTGAATTTAAAAGTAATAAGAAAAATTGTACAAATTTTTTTTTTTCGGTATTTTTCCATTTCGGTGCCACTGGCAATAAAGCTGTCAAAAATGATATAACAGAAGCCAAATGGAATATCTTTTTAATGTGTAAACTTTGTGTTGTCACTAATAAAGTCTGCTTGGCGAGATTTGCACCAGCGAAATGGACAAATACCATTTTTTCTTTTGCTTACCAGAATAATGAGGGTGTCCATAATTTGGATGATGGTTATAAGGTTGGCATGAATGAGAGCCTTGGCGACAGAATTCACAAGACATCTGCAAAAGAAATAAAACTATCATTTAAACAAAATTTAATCACTAAACCTATGTTCAAAAGTTCTTCATCTCTTTAATTATTAGTTCAATCTAATTCATTTTAAAATGTTCTGCATCACAACTAACATTGTTGAAATATTAAAACTTATTATACATGATAATAAAAATAAATAGAAATTCTAAGTAATGTCTATAGGCTTTCATGCATTAAAATTTAAAAACATCAATTTATTTTACATAAGTAACAATTTTAACATGAATAAAATAACTGAAAAAGAATATACTTAAATTTTATTTCTAACAATTCTACTTTGCAGCTTGAAATTTATAAGAATTTAACTTTTAAAAGACCAACCTCAGATACAAGTATTTTAATTACTGGAATGGGCATAAGATGTGTTTAATGCGCAATACATAATTTTAAGTTGGATCCTCACAAACTTTTGTAGGATGAAAATGTTATGGGAACTTCTTCACCACTTAATATACATTCAAAAGTTTATTCTAAGCTATGATGTATTGATTTCATTAAATTATCTTGTGATATTGTTTAAAAAAGAGAGAGAAATAAAAAAAAAAAATTAACTATTGAAACTCAGTTGTATGATTTGTACAATGTTTTACACTTCTACCAAGAAATAATAGCCCAAAAGATTCCAGACATTTGAATTCTAAATATTGCCAAGAAATAATAAGTCAATAATTTGTGTATTTAGACACAGTTTATAATTTAAGTTTTCAACAGTGTTGTAATGTCATTGAGAAAGTTCATTATAGTACTGTATTAGCAATTGATCAGTCAGTGATGGCCTACAAGGTTTATATAATTTTATTTGCACCTTATCTTGGTAGTTCAGCAACTTGAGGATGGGGAAAATGAAGAGATATTAATGAAGGAAGTGCGATGTTCGTCTTTGTATAGCATACTGTTTGGAGAAGGGCATATGCAAATGAAATTGTATGACATAGTAAAAGCTTTAGAATATTACCATTTCTCTAGTTTGCATAGTAATACATGGTTCAGTCTGTTACATAATTTAGGCACGAAGAAAATATTTTATCATGCTTTCACAAACTACTATAATTTATTTCCATCTCTAAAAATTTAGATATATTTTCATTATATTAAAAATTTAATGCCTTCCAGTAGATTTTTATTTTATTTTTCTATAATTAGTAATACAAAAATATGTATTTCACTGCTTAAATTGTAATTATAAACATTTGTGGCCATTTTAAGTCCAGCCATCAGCAAATGCATTTGGATGAAATATCTGTACATCAAAGGATAACATGCTTAAGATCATTATTATAAATAATTGATTATAATCTCAAATTATTTTGATGATTTGCTTAAAATGAATTTAAAGCTATAACAAATTGCACTAGTGACTTTTAGGTATTTAATGTTTAACTAAGAAAGAGTAGTCAAGTATTTAAAGTAAAAAGACAAGTACTTAACTAAGAAAAGTAGAACTTCAGGTAGTTTCTAACATTTTTAAAATACATACAAACTGTTAAGATAATTAAAATGATTTAATGTACGTCTTATTACAAAATTCGAATAACATTTTATATAAAGAGATACATCAAGCTACTTACTACTTATCAAAAGAAATCCACAAGTAAAAATAAATGTAACTATTAAAATTATTATAATTTAAAATGGTCAATATTTTGTAATTATTTGTAACAACGACATTTTATTAAGTTTCTACACGATTCAATTTTAGAATGAAATTGAAAGGTTTTGAAAAAAATATTGACAAAACTTTGCATGCATAGAATAATCAAAATATTTTTTTATTTTTAACGCAAAGAAAATTAGACAAGTTAAAAAACCCATAAAAGAAATGTATTCCAACTTGAAAATATGATTGTTTCAAAAATTTTGGATTCACGATAATATAATTAAAATTATTTAATAATTTTAGATATCCAGAGTTCATAAACATTAAAATCAAACTCTTCCAAAAAAAAAAAAAAAAAAGGAAAAAAATAAAAATTTATACCTTATACTACGGTTTTCAATCCAGCAAGACTAGCCCGAGAAAAATTCGCAGCAAACAAAACATGTATTTGCCATTTTCAATTTTAAAAACCAGAAAGAAAAAACAGAATGAGTGAGTGATAACTAAAGTTTATTCAGTTGGATAAAAATTGAAGAATTACGGTGTTAATTTCACAACAAATATACAAAAAGAAAACAGAAACACAAAAAGCATGAGCAGAAAAATAAGAAAGATGATATTCGAGAAGTTGAGCTGTATACAAACTATACAAAATAAAACAACCCAAATTATTATTAAAATTTTCAACATCCGTTATCTCTATTTACTGATTCATTTATAATACAATACAGACTTAATTTTGAACATTTAAAAACAATAAGAACAAATAACTTTATATAAAGGAAGGCAAAACTTTTCTGGAGAACGTTTTGGGGACCTGGAACATAAACTGTATATCAAAAAGTTGTACAAAGGAGTTATGGTCTTAATGTTTCTCAGTTAAACTAGAAGGTTAGGAAACAAACTGTGTAGTTATGAATATCGCTCCAGTAATGGGAAGGGAATTTAAGCTGGATTTTACTCTTTTTACTTCCTTATTACACCTCTCGAGAATTTTTGGAAATTTTTCCAAAACTGTTCGCCTGGCTCCAAAGATCAGTAGGTTAGTCTATGAGGCTGAAGGCATTAGTATCCTAGAGGTCATGGTCGCGGACTCACTGCCGGTGGTTTTGGACGAGTCGGCGATTGGAACCTTGATGTAACTAAAGACCCTCCATGTAGCCGGGAGGGGGTACACGTTAAATCTGTCTGGGCCCAAAGGTCTCGCATTGGTGAGGTGTGGAAGTTAGGAGAGGGGTGACAGCTCACATGTCGTCCTCGTCCCTTGAACGAGGTTCAAAATTCCGAGGTCTGTTGCCAATAGCCCTCGTGTTGCTTCTAATGCGACGCTAATAAAACCAAACCAAATCATGAGATTCATGGGGGCTGGGGAGGGTGATGCTTTTGAGAGTCCTGATTCATATCAAACTTCATCGTGTTGTACGTTGTTTATGGAACTGATATACATAAAGCTCGAAATAATTAAAAGACAATATAAATATTAAAATCTGAGTCAGAGGTAGGATAAGATTATTTAGAAGAGTATGCATAATTAATATATAATGTATGAAATAAAAAAAAATGAAATGATTATAAGAAAGTCATTATGTGCAAATCAAACAGCTCATTACTTAATTTTTGTAAATGTATGCAAATTACTTATCAATGAAATATGCCTAACATTTGAACTAAATTATCATTGGAATCAATATGATATAATTACCAATACTTTTTACATTAATTTTTATATGTAATTAGAATAGTGTAAAACTTGAAAATCCATGATTGTATTTTATTTAAAAAAAAGTTCATACAAAAAAAAGATGCATTTGTTTAATATGCGTTTTCGGTCGTCATTTTTTGCACAATGAAAAGTTTCCTTAGCCATAGCCGATATCTCTCATAAATTCAAACCACGATCAAATGCCGGTAACTGGATCCACATTCCTCTATCGACATTCATATATGGTGCATTGATTAATTGTTTAATAATGTTACAAGACGCTATCGACACCGAGCTGTGAAGGCTTAAGATATGGTCAAAAGAAGAGGACGATACCTTAGCATTCACTTCCATGCTATGCTGAAGTGAAGACTTTAAACCACGAGATTTTAAAGGGCATCAATTATATAGCGTGATATCTTTTAAACCGATAGGAGCCAAATCTGATTCTCTTCGCTTAAGAGTCCGTTACTCTTCCGAATTAGCTATTGCGGCCTAAAAAATAAGATGCTAATTATTCGCAACAAATTTGAATATTTTAATAACATATTTATACAAAGGACTTTCTTTTGAGATTATGATAGTTTATTAATGTCGCATTGAGGAGCAACACGAGGACCACCGTCGACGGACATTGTAATTTTGAGCCACGGTCAAGTGAAGAGGGGGACACTAAAACTGGAGTCCTTTTAGAAAACTTTTTACTGATATCGATCCTACTTTTCTTAGACTCATGGATTTTATAAGCAAATTATTTTGAAACTTCACTTTATAATCAATCAATACAACTGATGTGCCAACATAAAATTACTTATGGACACACACACACAATACAGAGTGTGTGTGTGTCTGTTAGTATATATATACTAACAGATCACATTGGCAAAGGTAAATATGAAAGAAAGAGAGATGACGGTGAGATAGTGGACTTTTATGATGCATGTGCCGCAAAGAGAGGAAAAAGCTTATTTTCACTTAAAACTTGATATTATAGAAAAAATGTCTTTGGAAAAGGTGCTTTGAAAAGATAACTTCCATGAATTTTTTTTCTCCGTCTGTAGGAATGGAGATTTCTTTCTATCTCCACTCCTTCCCAAGGAGAAAAGTTATATTCTTTTGAACCAGTTACTCTAAGATCATGAGAATACCCCAGTTAGTTCG
The DNA here is from genome assembly GCA_019974015.1 of Nephila pilipes. Lineage (NCBI taxonomy): Eukaryota > Metazoa > Arthropoda > Arachnida > Araneae > Nephilidae > Nephila > Nephila pilipes. The sequence continues at coordinate 85,598 of BMAW01097701.1, read as the reverse complement.
TCCGTTCCACGCTGTTCGGAATTGTTCAGGATCGATTCCTCTCGATGTCTCTTCGTATAGCCTTTCATAACTTTAGTCGTGTTACGGAAGGTTTTACACTGGGATAGAAGCCCGATTGCATCGCTGACACATTTATTCGACTCAGTGGCTCGCTTCTGTATGGAAAGGAAGCAAATGTCACTCGCCGCCCCACTACGAGCTACCGAATCTTTACTAGGATTGGCGGTATTCCTTATACCAGGCATGGCGAACCAATGACACGCGTGCCATTGATGGCACGCGACACAATATTTTGGGCACACGCCCCCGATAACAAAGTTCACTATGAAGCATATTACGTACGAACGTTTGTTATTGTAGTTACATTGTGGCCTACAATTGCTAATAACGCATAGTTTGTTTATGCATAGCATAATAGTCAATTTTGTTGACACAACTGTATTTTAAAGTTTATTTGTGTTATACTTACGATTTTTAACCGTTATTTAACATCGCTAGTTCAGCAAAAAAACAAAAAGTGCAAGACAGTAAGTGAATCAGAGAATTTTAAACTTGGTGGACTGAGAAATATGGGATGATTAGTTAAGGTGACAAAGAGGTAAGTGTTTTATGTTCTGGAACAGTGGTATAAGAAATCGTCCTATAAAACTCAATTTAAAGAACAAACCAAATTCGTTAGTTAAAAACGAACCGAAGTAAAGGAATTAATTGCAAAGTGCAATGAAAGACAGAAATAAATAGTCGACGTCTGTAATTAAATATGGTTAAAAATCTTCATACGATTGCGGCAAGATTACTCGGCTGCAAATGTCATTGTTTGTGCATAGTAAACATTTCAAGAGTTTTTTAAAGGAAGCTTGTTAGCATTTAGCTCTTCACTTTTTGATGATTTTGATATAAAGATAGAAATTCTATGCATCTAAGATACATCTATCTAAAAGCAATGAAGAAAGAATCTTAAAATGGCCGAAATGTATCAGATCAACAAAAATTTACATTAACTCCTCCTTTTACATCGCTATGTCTTGACAGCACTGACGATCACTAAATCTGCACGTTTCGCTGTTTTGCTTGATATTGCAAGAAAGTCATTAGGAAGAATTAATTGTATAAATCGTTGCTAAGACTAAGGGCACAGATATCAGCTGTTACGACTTAAAATTCACTTACCGAGAAAGAACTGATTTGAAAACAATTGTTTTCATGACAACTAATGATGCCTCCAAGTACAGGGCAAAAAAAAAAAAAAAAACTTAAAGTTTATTTCAAACAAACGGACATCTCTATGTTCTTGAATTCCTGCTATTCACCAATAGCCCCAATTAAGAGTGGTTTAACATCCTTGATAATGTAATCAGTACAAAATGACTATCTATTTGTCGCAGGTTCTTAAATAAACGAAAGTTTGATGCTTTGTTAAAAGGAAGTCATCTTAAGGGTATAATAAGTTACGATGTATAATAATGTTCGTTAGTTAATGCTGGAACGTACTTCCAAAGATTTGTTGATTGACTTCGGAAGAAATCAGACGTATCTGATAAATAGGGAAATTGAACAATACCCAGTTGTTGGTGTTATGTGAGCTTTCAAATGAGTGATGTTTTTACAGACGTATACTAACGTTTCAATA